>JAZHYW010003099.1:0-27993 GCA_037355805.1 Ixodes ricinus
GGACGATCGCGTAAGCCTCGCTCGACGAGACCGACGAAAGCTGTGCCGATGGTTTCTCTTCATTTGTTTAGTATCCGCCACTGAGACAAGTCGCAGTGCAAAATCATATGACGTGAGCGTTTTTTTGTGGTTGTTTTTGTGTGATGATGCAGTAATTTTACAGTCGTGTTCTTTGTGATCTGTGCCCCCGCTTGAATAATCACGTAAGCCTCGCCTTTCAAGACAAGCGCAGTCTTCCTCTACGCCGATGCGTTCCCTTTGCTCGTGTAGTGTTCGCCCCTGGGACAAGGAATGTGCAAAATCGTCGCGGTGTCCGTGTCCCTTCGCGGTGGGGTGATGATGCTACAGTCACGTCACTATCGATGTGATACGCTGCGTGAAATACTCGTATGATGCTACAACCGTGCTGCCTCATCGGACCTCTCTGTTTAGTTTCCTTGCTCGCTTACATAGATGAAGGATGCCTACTTGTTTGGCGCCTTCAAAGTAATATTTATTTATCCGTGAAGCTGGTGCCCTCGCCGAGTCTGGTCGTGGTGACCAGTCGCACCGTAAATCAGGTAAGCAGCAATTCCCTCGTTCTACCAATGTCACAGATGAAGGTGTCCTGCCGTCAACTTCGACAACATGAGGTAGGAAATATTGCAGCATCTCGCTCAGTACGAGACAATAGAACTGCCGTAGACGCCTTGTGACGATGTCATCTCGTACAAAAAGCAGGAAGCTCGCGCCCGAAACCGACGTTGCCGATGTCGCCATATCGGCGATGTCGCGGAGCAGGCGACGAACTACTTTTCTAAAGCAGTTAGCATCCATATGGGTCTCGTAAGTCTCGTGGTTTCGCCGTTCCGCAGCTTGTTCCGTGTGCGTTTGTCGTGGTGTCGTTACCTTCGCAACTGTTTTCGGGGGTTTTCTTGACGAGTCTACGGCGGGAGGCCAAAACACCGTGTGGCAGAAGCCTGTTGAAACAAGCCTGTGAATTCTTCCCAGGGTATTCTCCTAAAAGCCCACACTCGAACAGCTCACTCTATAAGAGGTGGTCGGTCATGGTGTTGTCTTAGCGCGCACGACTCCGCCAGCTCCTCAATCTTCCGGTGATATGTTACAGACCTCGGGTACTGTGACTGAGCAAATTAGTGACGCGTTGACGCCATCTATTTCTATTTTCGATTTAGACTGCACAATCTCATGAAAAGCAACCGTCGCAAATTTTGGCAGTCAATTTTTCCCGGTAGTTCAACTTCAGACTCTTTTAAAATTCTTGACGTAGCCAGTTGCGACCCACTAATAATCGCCACTGTGTTTAATACATACTTCCATTCGGTGTTCACATTCGACAATTTAAAAAAAATCCTCCTTTCATTAATGATTCGCTGGCTACAATGGTGATGTACCTGTCTGTGATGAGGGCGTGCTAAACATGGCGTTGAATTTCGATACTAAAAAAACCGTGGCCCTGACAACACTCATAATTAATTTCTTGTTCGGTATTCTCTTTGGACTAGCCGGTATCTCGCTATTTGTTTTTCAGAAATCGCTATCACCCGCAACAGCTCCCTCGTCTTTGAAACTTGCAAAAGTCCTTCCGTTGTATAAATCCGGCGACAAACATTCATTAACTAATTACAGGCCAATTTTGTTACCAACTCATTTATGCAAATTATTAGAACACATATTCTCCGAACGCATTATGGTATTCCTTGAAACTAACAACATTTTATGTGAACATCAACATGGGTTTCGACATGGTTACAACAACTTTCACAACTAAGTGAATCTACTCACGACATCACTCAAGCTCTCGACAATGAAAACCTCACTCTAAACTTTGGTACAAACTTAATATGTGATACTAAACAACCCTTTCTTCGTTAACTGGACATAAAGTTTTCTTTTTATTCGCTCACTCTACGTATGTTTTAACTCGTCCAAGACTTCTATTGCCGATGTGATTCGTTAGGTGTACTACAAGGCTCTGTTGTCGGTTTGCTTTTTTTCTTGCTCTACATCAACGATTTACCACGTAACACTGCTACTAAAATACGTCTTTACGCTTACGACTGCATCCTGTACCACACTATCAACTCCCCTGAAAACCATAACTTCCTGCACAGTTCATTTGCAAGCTTCTGCACCTGGTGTAACACCTGGCGAATGACCACAATCGCAAAACCGTTTCGATGTCTTTTTCTAAGCTTACGCTCCCTTCCGTGTTCACATATTCATTCAATGGATACAGAGTGGAAAGAGTTTCTGAATGCAAGTACCTTGCTCTTCTTTTCTCGCAAGACATGTCTTAGTCAAAGCACATCTATTCCAGCTGTAACAAGGCAAATAAAAAAACTCGGCTATCTTCAACGTACCCTACGTGTTGCCCCGCAAGAAACGAGACTTCTAACACATAAAACACTAATACGCCCTATCCTCGTGTACGGTTCAACCATTTGGAATCTCTGGAAACAATCTGATATTAGCAAAATCGAATAAGTCCGAAAGAAAGCAGTACGTTTTATTTTCCGTCTCTATGACAGAGATTTTTTCCCATCCACTAATTTTTCTGCTCTAAGCTGAAGTCCTCGTTCCAAAAGGCGTCAAGCTGAGAGCCCTAAAGTCCTATATGGCCTGGTTATCTCGCCACGTCTCACCTCATCAGACACATACATAAGATTTCACATAGTATCATCAACAAGGAGCAACTGTTACCTAATTCATTTCACCGTCTTATGCACGTACTGAAATGTTTAAATAGTTTTTTCCCTAGATAAATTGAACATTGGAATTTGCTACCCGGTAACATCTGTTCATTACCTCCAGACGAGTTTCTGTGTGGGGATCACAGTGGTTGATCTTATTTTACGACGTTTTAGGTTTTTTTTCTGTCTTATTCAATATTGAATTGTGATTTCTCCCCACTCCTGCCATAGCCCCGACAAAACTGCAGTATGTAAAAATAAAAAAAAATAAAAAAACTGTCAACGCTCATAACTATGGAACGCTTGGCCCTAGCCACCAGTCGCTGGTGATATGGATATCTCGAGACGCACCATGCACTACAATGGTTTATTTTAAACCACTTGCCAAAATCGAACATTTAGAACGGAAAATGCAATCATCCGTGTAAAATGCAAGAGCGGGACTGCCGTCCGCACATAGGGCGCGACATCGTTGAGCAAATCTACGATGACCCTATTCACTCGTGCAGATTTTAGGTTTCGAAAAATTTCATTTTATCATTTTTTGCGTGGCCCCCCCTCCTTCTGTAAGGGCATCGAACGAGGTTCCCTTAAGGAAAAGAACTAAAAGAAATGAAATGAGTTGATCATGTGTAACTTATATCTGAACGTGAGAGATATAATTTAAGTTTTGATTCAGTATCCATTGAAAGCTCCAAGGCGGCTACGGTAGACAATACGCACACTAACATGGTAGTCCTCCATATTTCTTTCTTTTTTCGATTGGGGGGGGGGGGTGCACATTACCATAACCTATGCTGCCTCTTTACTATACACCAGCACCTGGCTCTGGTGTCACTCCGCTGCAGTGGCGATACTGTCGGTGCGGCGCATGTACAGAGGCTTGACTCCACGCAAATCTCATTTCTGCGCACTCGCGGTGCACGCACCGAGTGTGGGCAAATGCGAACTGGTTTGAATACAGAGTGTGGTTCTATATTGTCGGTCAATACACCGGGCGATGCAGTTAGTTTATATGCTCAATCAACGCTTCATTGCGTCGCCTATAACTGCAACATGGATACATAAAGCTGTACAAATTTTAAGGAATGTTTTAAGTGAAAAAAAGAGAATAAAATACCGAGTTAGCCGAAACGCTCTATTTACGGCTAAAGCTGGAATTCTATGAAGTGCGTTTTCCGCAAGAAGTGAGTTTTTATCATGTTACTCTTTTGATGTTATTTTTCTATCTTAAAACAACGGCGTAGGTATAAATTTTCCATAGTTACTCCACCCCTTTATAATTGTAAGCATTATAGCCAAGAAATTATATTTTCCACAAACGTTGGTTCTTCACTTGTGCGTACTGTCGGGGTACAACGAGAACGCATGGCTGAACACAGGCGGGACACGCTTAGAAATGTCGTGTGTCGAGAGAAGATGTTGCTAATGAGGAGTACGATAAAAAGAGCCCAATTAATACGGGGTTGCAGCTCTGTTAGAAGACAAAAGTATGCCTGGACCCCGCACCGCATTTGGACGAATTGTGCTACGGAATCATTCTTCCCTCAATATTTCGATTGCGAGAAGATCGACAGCAAAGCCACCGTTAAAGTTGTATTAGTGATGACAGCTTTACGAGGAGACGAATACGTCAAACATCTTCGGAGTTGTTATTTTTTATTGTTATAGTGCTTATAGTTTATTTTTTTTTCCTAAAAAGACAGATTTATGTTTTATATAAACAGATTTGTTATCCCCCTTTGATGGTATACTGATGCCCCAACTAAAAGACCAAATAACAAACTCTGCACAGTAAATACCCATGAAGGGGTACGAGTAAACATTACCCTGGTATCTAGAAAACAAAGTACAAAATTGGATTCGAAATTATATAATTAAAAAATTGCGCTCGGCCTTTACCTTCCATGTCTTAAAATGCATCAAATTGTTGTATTTAAGGGGCAATTGTATAAAGTTGTTTACAGGAAATTCAACAATATTTCGCGAATCGAAGAAAATCAATGTCTATTACATTTCGTGATAAATGTATAGGAAAAACTAACCTCACTTAAGAAACGTCACATTACTGCATCACGTGACACCAGGACCTGCCATCGAGACGTCAAGGTGCTGCGTGACTTAACGTCAGATAACGTCGGGTCACTTGATTTCGCGTTTCTTTCTGAATCTAGTGAGGAGTTTGAATTCACGCAAATTGATGTCACGCGACGTGTTGACGTCAACTGACATCACGGTGTCAAGTAATGATGTCATATGATAATGTGAACTCACGTGGTATAAATGTTTCCGCTAAATTTAGCAGATAAATATATGAACGGACGGACGGACAGACAAGGATCTGGGACTGGGGATTGCTATAAATATTTACTATGCGTTAAAACAAAACAAAAAACAAAAACAAAAAACGTTACATAATATTTTGTGGACACAATGGCTTCCAATTTAAAACTTGCAACATTTCTTCCGTAATAAAAGTCTAAAGTTCTGAAAATACCGATACATTTGATCATATAGGAGCAAAGTGATACTAATTCACACCAAAAGGTTTACTAATATATGCTAAAACTATGGCGATTGATTTCGGCCGTCGATGATTAGTGAAATCGTACTCTCACGGATTCACTTCCAACATTGCAGACAAGTCGATCGTCTGCAATGAATGTCAAATCTAAAACAAACAAAAAACAGAACGTTAAAAAGAAAGATATTGGGAACAGCAGTTTTCACAGGGAAACACACACCTCCAAATCCAACTGTCACGTCCTTGTTTGTCAACCAAGCCGGGGCACTCTCGCTCCTCTTCCAATGGTTCAACCGCCAGAGGTTTGTGCCGTTCCCCACGCTGTAGCCGCAAGCGTCATCCCAGTCGAAGTCACAAGAACCGTCCTTCGCAGCTGCAAGAAAACTCTGAGTCTCAACAAGGCCGACCAAAAATACTAAAATACGCTTGTAGGAAATGTATTCTTAAGGCTGGTTCACATACTTGCGAGTGTTTACGATCGAGTGCGTTAAAACCTATTGTAATATCTCTCGACGAGATGCTTCTTACGCAGGTGTTGCGGTAACGTCAGAACGACGCTGAGTTTAGGTTGGCTTTGATTGAAAACATGCCTTGATGTCTACCCACTATTTCTTTTTTAAATCAGCCAATAAGAGCTCGGCTTTCTGACATCATCGCTGCCCCTGTGAAAGGAGCAGACAAACTTGTGCTCCGCATATAACGGATAGCCCTTGAACATTGTACATTTACATTTCTTTTTTTTTAAGGGCGGGAGGATTTTTTTTTCGCTTCAAGAAAAGGTTTTTTTACTGTTATAAGTGACAATTTATCACAGATATTTCGTACATTTGATTTTTGCAAATGATGCAGGGCACTCGCATTACTAAAATGCAGTTCTAGGGTCACTTCATAGATGTTGCCAAAGTGCCAGTGAGTGTCATCGTCTTAAGAGATCACAAGGACTCGGTCGTAAGCATACGCAAGATTGTTTGTGGTTTCTTTAAACAGGAAATTATATTTTAAAGCAATAAGCGTAATGTCACCGATACAATGAGTTGATACAATCTTTGATGGTTCTTTGGCGTACGTGCCAGTTTTCGGGCGAGCTATGGTCCGACCTAAGAATGGAATGCGAGTTTGAGTTCCCATTCCGTTTGAACTAATGAATAAATTGAGAGTTAAGAGAGTTTCTGGGGACCGCGGACGCATGCAGAAAAAGGCAGTATCGGGTGTTTCAACTCATTGTCCGCAGCCGTACCTTGACTTAGCACCGCATCCGTGAAGCATATATATTGCGAAGTTCAGATACTGCCGAACGAGTAGCGTTAGAACCATTCAGTTGGAGAAAGTTGCCGACAGAGACTGCTACTGAGAAGTGACACCGATCCGTCAACACGAGATACGCGAGCTAAGTGCACGATTCCAACGCCGCCATTTCTCCCAGTAGCGGCCAGTTCAGGAACATTACACGTGACTTCCATTATTCGTTGTAATCGGCCACTTTGGGGTTAGAACGAGATACTGTGGAAAGGGCTTCGAGGTACCATCCCCGACTCGCAAGCGGACGCGCCGCGGATCACTGACAGTGTACATATGCTACCTGTCAGGACGCGCTACCTGAAATCCCCGTTAGAGGCACGGATGTAACGAACAATAGTCAATTAATTGCAAAACCTTGCGACACTAAAGATTTAATTAGAAAATGGACACATGCGCTCCATTTTGATACTAAGCTCACAATAAAAGTTACCACAAAATGAGTTTTTTCCGTGATAGTTTGTAGTGCACAAAAGTATGCTCTCAAGAAGCTCAAGGCGATACAAAGCCAGAGAGATGAGACAAAGTGCCGCGCGTTGTTGTCTCTTATCTAGCCCCAGCTTGCACTGCTCTACGAGTGGCAACTTCAGTGCGCTACACGCGTTTCACGCGCTCAGAGTCTTTCTGAAAATGACGATTCTAGTAGCGTTGGATGACTGCTGAGCAGGAGATTTGCTAGTTGGAACCATATGTCTATTTTCATTAATTACAAAAGTTAATCACGACATTTTACTAGTAGGAAGTGTCACATTCACCCCACTGATAATACGCTTGCTAGGTAACATTACAATCTCTTCACTGCTATTCAATATAACTGTCACGGTTTTAGTGAAGGTTACAGTAAGGCATTACAAACAGTATATAAATAGAAAGCGTGACAATAAAATTCCACGGAGAAAAGGAACAAAGGCGACAAAGGACAAACACAAATCTTCAAACACAGTGTTTGTCCTTTGTTCCCTTTGTACCTCTTGTACGTAAATTATTAATGTCATTATTGTCGAACTCGCTGGCACGTTTACATTAATTGCGTTATAATCTTTTAAAGCGTCTACTGTTCGTGAAATTCACTTGGAAGAGTCAATCGCCACACTCACGGAGCGAGCATGGCGAATGACGTATCTGACAATAATTTGCTTAAACCTAAAAATTAAAAAAAAAAATTACACTGAGCATTGTGAGACGTCATGCCAGTGCAGGCAGCCTTTTCTTAGGTCTTAACATATTTTTCAGCCTCGTAATTCGCCGATCATTCGACGAAGCCAATCAATCGGCGCCAAAATTGCATTGTCACGGCGCTCCTCGTCTTTGTGTGTTTGCTATCATCGACTAAACAAATCACGAGCAGTAAAAACGCGGCAATCCTAAAATTAGTTTTTTTTCTTCTTTACGAGTGATTGGTTTAGCTGGTGATAGCGACTCCAGAAATACGTCGAGCGCCATGTCGATGCACTCTTGATTGGCTATCGGATGCCCAGGGTCAGCTACTGGCGGCCTTGAAGTTGGAAGTGCGTAACTTTCCATCGCTTATCACTGGGGTGAGAAATGCTGAGTCAGAGAGTTGTGGACACACGCGCAGCGTCTGATATACCGCACAACAAAGCTACAGCGCATGCTCAAATGGCGTTCTGCAGCCCAGAAGACAAAGATCGCAGCGCGCTGAAGGCTATGCTTGCAAAGGTCTAGACACTGCAGAAAATACTTCTGTATAATCGCCTGACTTGGACTGAAAGAGACAAACACAATTATCTTCAAACGTACCGTCAAAAAAAAAAAAAAAGAGAGAGAGAGCATTTGTTTGTGATTTGAAAGTGAACTTTGCTATTTGAATGAATGCGCGAAGTTTCACATATTCACGTCATGTTCAGTTTAGTTATGATGTGTAAACCCTGATACTGGGAAGGAAACTTGAATACGAAGTAAATGTGTTGGGCGGAACGTGACGGGGAAGCGCCTCAAGCTCGGCTAACAAAAACGTACCGCGTACATCACTTTTTGTATCCCTCTCCCAAGGTCTTCCACAACGTCAAAAATGAAAGAAAACAAACTTCGTTTTTAAGGTATCCCCATTCTAAACTAGTTCGTTCCGGACACCCAGGAAAAAAAACAAGAACAGCGAGGTAATTATTTGGGCTGGTTGGTTCATGGCCTTGAAAGGTATAAAAGCGCCGAAAACTGCGCGGACGAAGACGAAGTGAGACAAACACAAGGCGCACTCCAAGCTGTAATTTATTCGGAAAGAACCCGTACTATATACAAGGTGTTTCAGAGAACTCAGGCCAAATCGCTCCTGCGAAAACTATTCATCGCAACGAAAAAAGGCGTGTTTCGTTTTAGTCCTTTGCCAGGGGCCCATTTAGCAAAATTATTAAAGTCCGGGATAATTAAGTTGTTAATTATTTTTGAGCAATTAACTTTTTTAATATTGGGTTTAAGGGCATGGTTTCAATTGGAAAATTGCTCAGCATCGTCAAAAAACACTAAATCAACAAATTGCAGAACGATAGAAGGCACGCGAAGCATATTACGACTTTCTGAAAAACTGCACAAGTTCGAGGGGTTTTTAAGTTTCTGTTTGCTATCGGAGCGCATCTGGGCCCCGGCTGCACCGTGCCCCGTGGAGAGATAGTGCAACCAGTCTCTGCTGCGTCGCGCGATGACAGCGCAGCAGAGGTAGGTTGCACTATCTCTCCACGCGGCGCGGTGCCGCCGGGTCCGAGCTGCGCTCCGATAGCAAACCGAAACTTAAAACCCTTCGAATTTGTGCGGTTTTTTAGAAAGCCGTAATATGCCTCCCGTGCCTTCTATCGTTCTGCAATTTGTTGATTTAGTTTCTTTCGACAATGCTGAGCAATTTTTAATGAAACCATGCCCTTAAATACAATATTAAAAAAGGTAATTACGCAAAAATAATTAACAGCTTAATTACCCGGACTTAAATAATTTTCCTAAATGGGCCCCTGGCCCAGGACCAAAATGACACAAGCCTTTTTTCATTGCGATGAGCAGTTTTCGCAGGAGCGATTTGGCCTGAGTTCTCTGAAACACACGTATAGGCTCCATCCACTTTAGACATCATAACATCGGCGCACATTATTTATGATAAAATTATGCTCTTGGTTTGAAGGGGCGATTGATGCCTCACTACACAATCTGAACCCTAATCCCGAATTTCGAATTCCTCATGCAGTTCTCTGCTTCTTTTTGTTATTATATACAGCAAGGAACTTAACACCGTGCAACACCGGTAAACAGAAACATCTACGGTAAACAGGATCATCACGCCGTTCACTGCCATAGATGTACCTATTTACCAGTGTTGCTTAAAGTTAATAATCGTGCTATATATAAAAACGAAACGAGCAGAGAACTGTACCAGGCATTCGAAATTCGGGCTTAAGCGTAGAGATTGTACAAGTGAGGCATCAATCGCCCTTTAAAACGAACAGGTTAGTTTTATCAAAAATGCTGTGCGCCGATGTTATGATGTGTAAACTGGCCAATGAGGCCTATATAATACGCGTTCCTTTCGAATAAACTACAGTTGCGAGTGCGCCTTCCGTTTGTCTTGCTTCGTCTTCGTCCTTGTTGTTTGCAGCGCATTTATATCATAAAACAATAAGAGCCTCAGGAGAGAACCTGACGGAAACTGTTCAATAGAACAGTTTCGGTAGGGTTCTCTCCTGGGGCTGTTGTCATTGTTTTTTTGTTTTTTTGCCTTGGTGTGTTCGGAACGAACTGGCTTAGAATTTGAATCGTCCTAAAAACAAAGTTAGCATTTTTACTTTTTGATGACGTTTGGACGATTTTTGGAAAGGAGAATAAAAGCCCGGTATGAAATAAGTTTTCTTAGCTTAGTTTGAGACGCTTGTTTGTCGTATTTCTTCTGTCCGTTCTAATTTATCTTCAAGTTTCCTTCTTACTATCAGTGTTTGAACAGCATGATTAATGCGAACCAGCTCACCCAAACTTTGAGTATTTTTCCCCCTAAAGTTCAGTTTTCCGTAGAAAATTTTAGTTATAGTCCGGAACCTTTTCTCTCAAATCATTAGTTGCAGTTAACATCTCTCTAATGCCTACAGCGAAAATAAATGCATGAGAAATTTTAAAAGCATATTTTCAACTGCATTACAGCGAGTGTACATGAATGTTGGTTATTGTTTCCATGTAATGACTGTAATTGTTCTTTTCTCGCAAAGCTACATGTGGTAATTTGCGTAAAACTGGCCGGTTCGTTTCCCGATGTGTGATTTGTTGTTACAATTGGGTCTTTCTGCGATCACATAGACTAGTTTTAATAATGTAACTGTGGTGTTCTCTCGCGCTCTATATTTTTCTTAGGCTTTTGGTGAATTTACTTCACGAAAGCAACGACATAACAAACCTGAAGGACAAGGGCCCGGTTGGAACGAGATGTCATCCAGAGCAAGAAAATTGCTTCCCTTGGCCGATTTAACGCTGGTCGATATAGAAACCTAGGGAAAAAATGTATTACACGTAAGGTGCCTCGCTTCTACTAACCATTCAGTATCCATGCTAGAATCGACAGGTACACTACGGTAGGCATTGTCAAGGGCGCGTTTATTCTTTTTGTAGATCATTCGCGCTCTTGTTCACCCGAGCGAACCACTACTACAAGAGGGGTACAAAACGAATGGATAATGCCATAAACTATAGTCGTGAGCTGAGTAGCACGAGAGGGTTTCACTGAACAGTAAATGTAATTGTGTTGTGTGCGTGTCTTCGGACGCGGGAAGTTAGCCTCAATACGGGTCTGGTGTTTCGGCTGGCGACGAGAAATTGAGCCAGTGTAGTGCGTTTCCTATACTTTGTTTCACGCAAAGATCGAGAGCCCCTAAGGCTACGTTCTGAGGAAGCAGGTCATTAACGAGCCGAAATGCATCGTCACGGCACACGTCATCTTTGTGCGTTTTCGGTCACCCGCTGAACCACTCATGAACAGAACAAAGCGTAGAATTGCGGTACACTTACTGTGCGCGATTGTTTTGGCTAGTGATATAGCAAACCCGCAAAGATGACGACCGTCATGACGGTGCGTTTTGAGCGCTGCTTGATATTAGGCAGGAGATCGAAGTATAGAGGGCGCCTTATTGGGCTTGCTATCCGCAGCCCGGTGCTTACTGAAACAGCATAACAAAGACATTGAGCCTCGCCTAATGGCTAGTTTAATTGGCATCTTTGATTTCTCTGTTCAAAAGCAAACGAGAAAACTTGGTTTGTTGTCTCCACAGCTGAAGCGTACCGCTAGAGACGCGACTGTTCGATCTCCTACCCAATAGCTTCAATGAATCGTACACGGTCGGGTGTGCCTGGGCTGTGCATATACTTTTTTCTTTTTGCGTGAACTGAATGGGCATATATTTTTCTTTTCAAGTAAAACGGAGTCTAATAGCCTGTAGTGTTTACCGTCCATCACGTAATAGTTGTAAAGAACCGCACGCCGGTACGATGCCCATCCAGATCGGAACAGAGAGGGGTGTGCATAGAACCCTAATTTCCGCAGCGTGATCTTTCGCTCCACGTTCACCGAGCATTAGGCAGCGTTAACCCACTTGCCGGCCGATCCCTTTTATTCCCACTATATGGAACGGTGAGAATGGTAAGAATGAATATATTTATCAAATATGTTAGGGAAATACCACTCGTTTTCCTTGTCAGCAACACAGATTTACGACAATATTGATGCAGTGGTGTTGAAAAGGCGCAGAGGAAGAAAAAAGAAAAAAAAAACTCCCGATAGAAAAAGGAAGATAGACAATAGGCAGGAACTGCGGTCTAAGACATAACATTCATGCAAAAGCATCCCTTTGCGCGCTTAGTAATAGCGTGAGATGATGTACCTTACAACAAGCTACTGTCAATGTTTGTTACTATGTACACATAATTTTACTCTGAAAGAATCGCCATAGTGTTTCGCCAAAGGGAGACAAATCGTCTTCTGAAGAGGCACCAACCCCTGGTTACAGCAGTGTATCTTGTATATTACGAGGGTTGGGCAGTTTGAAAAGAGTTGAGAGAGAATCCGATGATGCCTTTCACGCAGACTTGAGCACGAACTATACAAATAGGCCTTCGCGATTCTACCCCGGTGACTCTATCAATATGCACATTCATGCAACGGGTTATGTCTACACATTTTCAATTCGTTCCACCGCATACGTTAACACATTGTGAAGTTATTATACAATTTTCACTTCCGAAACTCAGGGGAGTCAATGATAGGCTCCAAGAAATCGGCAACGTCTACTTTCCTGCAAAGCACTTGGGAGAGCAAATCGATGCAACCTTCGGAGGAGGCTCGGCTTATCACGAGGTTGATAATAAGTTTAGAGCTGAAAAACCGTCAGCACTGTTCCATTGAGCGTAGTGAAAAAATATCATGCGGAGTGCCACACCACATAATGTTTTTCCTTGTTTAAGCATGTTTTCAAATTTTCAGCCGCGTAATTCGCGAAACTGTTTCCGTCGGTTGCAGCGATGGGCTCAGGAAAGTAGGCGCTGCTACTTCCTTAAAACGTACATACCTATAATTTTCGCATGAAAACCCGTTCGTTCGTGTGGGGCTGACATTTTGGATACAATCCCAACTCTTTTTACTTCAAGCGTTTCGGACATGAGAAATATGGGCTCTTTTGTGAATGATGTAAGCATCATCGGATTTTGCCCGTGACACCCACTAGGCTGTGCGATGTGTAAAAATTATTGTAAAATAGTTTGGGACCGGTTATCCGAACCCCAACTTTCTGGTGTCACTTCCGAATTTTTCATGAAAGTATATTTTATTTCACTAATACGCCTATTTCTCAAGTGTTCTTTTTAAGGGTGGTAATATATATCGGGAGCGGGCTGGCAACAAGAGAGAATGCTGTATGAAATCAAACCAAAACACGCACCAAAAAAAACAATAAGACTTACTCCTGCGGGTGAGCAGTTGAAAAGAAAAAAATGACCAATGACTAAACAATAAAAAGACAGGCTAAAAATATAACATTCAACAAAAACAAGAACAAACACTCACGCACACACACGCTCACCGATATATAAATATGATATCAAAAGGGACACAAGCATGAAATCTAATTGCGCATCAAAATGTACAATAATTGAACTAGCTTCTAAAAACCTCAGGGTCTGTAATTGCCACGATAGTATCGGAAAGATCATTCCAATCTACAATGGTGCTCGGTAAAACACTTTGTTAAAAGCGTTGGTGAAACCTGATATACGCTGAAAGATGCAAAAAAGTGTTAAGACTGCGAGACAATCTCGCTGGAAGATCCAACAGTGAGCCTTTATCTAATGCGTCTGAACCGCGTTTTAGACCGGTGTGTTTAGCGCGGCCTGAAAGGTGGACCCTCAGTTACCGCCTGATGACATCACGAAGCGCTGTTGCCCTTTAGCAATCCTGACGGTGGAACAGCAACGGCAGCGGTGCGTCAAACGCCTAGCTTCTGCTCTAGGTGGCCCTTCAGCTTGCCAGCCCACTGAAGCTTCAGCGTCCAGCAGTCGAGACGTCATGAGAACAGCGATACTTGCGTCCGCTCGTCTCTTTCGCCAGCATTTGTACAAGACGCCGCGAGGATTGCGACATACGACAGCGTGACACTCCAACTGCTGTAATTCCACTTTTTTCCCACTTCGTAACCCCTTCCGAGGCATGGGAATCATAAGACGCTAAGCGCACCTGCCAAAGACGCGTTCCAGTCACCGTACTTCTAACTGCAGTCGCTATCATTTTCTCTGTCCGCGTAGAATTTTGCGTTTGTCGTCTTAGGTTTATAAACATACACCCCGTGCAACAACTTACATTCACCAGTCCGGTCCGCGTCTCCGGGTACACAACCCTGTGCCAGATGCCGACGAAGGCTTCAGACGAGAGATGGAAGGTCTGGGAGAAGAGCCCCGTACAGCGGAAGAGCACGCGGGGCCGCTTCACGCCAGTCAGGTGGTACCAGCCGGAGAAGCAGAAAGGGGCCTCGAAGGAGAGCCGTAGTCGGGCGATCCCTCGCCCGAAGCGTACGCAACCGAACCGCTTTCTGTGGGAAACAAAATTGGAGAGAAAACAAACTCAGATCTTTGCGATGTGCTCCCAATGAAGTGAAGTGACCTTCAAGGTGCTGCGCAGCACACTCTGCCGAGTACGTAGTGCACGCAAACACACTGCACGCTAGTCATGACGTCATGTGAAATCACGCTGTCATGTTACATAATGGGGTCACACGACGTCATAGTGACCCTTGACGTCCCAGTGTTTGATGACATCACAGTGTTACGTGACGTGATACCAGAGAACCACGTCACACCATGACGTGGAACGCAAAAGTTTTCTGTCAAATTTAGCGGATAAATGATCTCGCTATATATAGCGGATGATTTTCCTAGCCAGGCCAACCCGTACGGTTGTTCCCAAGAACTGTACGCAAATACTTTGTATTCTCTACTCTGTACTCAAGAACTCTTGAGCACACTTAAGTACCCTTAACTAAAGTACTCAAAAACACTCGCTTGACGACTTCAAAATTTAGACCAACTCGCGGTTCTGACGTCAGGCCAATGAGAGGGCGCTGCTGTCGGCGTGCGCATGCTCAGACGCTTCACTTCACACCAATCTGATTTCTGAGCTTTCGCGGTTCTCACACCTGATGTCGCAGAAAGGAAGACTTGTTTGTTGACGGCGGGTTGGCCAATAAGCTGCGAGGAGAAACTATTTACTTGACGAACGCAGTCGTCGGTCAAGTCATAACTTAGAGACCCAGAATGGCAGCAGGACTTTTTTTTTTTTTTTGCTAAGAGAGTACATTCCTATTTTTTGTGATGGTGACATTCGTCGCCGATAAATTTCCTCCAATTTTAAACTATACGCAACACACCCTGCAAGCAGTAGCGGCTGATGACCTGTCCTAAGTGTCACACTCTATGCTGGAAGCTGTATCACTTCTATATTCTTATCCACGAATCGCGGAAAATGAGCGAAACAATTTAATCCGTACGCTGATTATCCTGTAAGGGCAGCGAACCCTCTAATGTTGGGGAATGACTGAGCGTGTGTGTGGTAAAAAATTTTGAATATTTTCGAATGTTCAATTTTAGAGGCACGAGCGATGACACATTGGGACTGTTCATCGCGGTTCATGCGGTGTGCAAGGTTGGCATATCCTGATAACAGGAACGAAAAATATCCTCGCCAAATTGCATTCTTATGCCAGAAATATGTCTAAAGATATAAATTGAAATCTGACAAGAAAATGCAGATACTGTTCAAAGTAGAATAGCGATACAAAAAATAAATGCACGGAATATACAGTCTTCTTCGTTCCAAAGTTGCAAGCTACCATTTACCCTTAGGCTGCTCGTGTGTGTTAATTTTGTTTCCGCAACTCTATTTTCCGCTATGGTTAGGCGTCATCTACCCGTAAACCAATAAGTGTTTCTGATGGCGTTCTTAAAACTCTATCCAGCTAGTACACATGCATTGTTGTTGCATTGAAAGGCGACACACACTTACAGCGTGTTCCAGTTCAAACCCTCGGCTACCCTTTGCTCCCACACTTTTAATGTCCGCCTATATATTTTTGTGGGCGCTACAAAGAATGGCGGAGCGCCGGCTCTGTTACAGACTACGTGTGCGCACAGGCGACCCCTAAAATGGCATTCCTACAGTCACGATACCTTTGTAGCGTGATATTTCCCCAGCCTTGCTTATCCTGCACTCCACTAATCTAACTTCCTCGGCAGCTGAGGACACCGTCCATATGATAAGCGATAATACACAATAGCTTATAACGCAACTTTCGCCTGGCGGTATGTGTCACTAGCTCATTTTTTATCGCAATACTGAGCTTGCACAGTAGACCGTCCTTTCCCAATGTGTCACCCCGCAAAAAAAAAAGAAAAAAAAAGTATTATCCTCGAGTTTTGCCTGTACACAGCATTCTACTTGAGCACTCACTCGTCAGCAACACTCGGAATCTTTTGATATCAAAGTTCTTGGAGTGCTGTAGGTGTGACACGCTTCCACAATTGTTCGGCTATCTGCATTTGCATACGCGACAACTCTATCTGGCTCGGTTAGGCATCGCAGTTGACATGGCGTATATTTTGGAAAGGCCATCAGGCATTTATAATGGAACATCTCAAGATTCGTTAGCACACCGATGTATTACAAATCGCAGCAACTGTAATGCAGCGACTAAATAACTGTTCTTGGTTACTCGTAATATGACACCGTTCTAACCCCGGTTCATACTCGTAATACGTGTAAATGTCTACTTAGAACTGGTGAAGGCGACCGGGTTTAACATGAATACATAACATTGAAAGAAAGTGGTTGTCCTGTGCTTGTTCTCTGTGTTTTATTCTTTCAATTTTATGTCTACTTAGAAGCTACATGTTTTTTTATATTTTCAGTTTCATAGTTTTACAGCATAGAAACGACCGGGCGTGACGAATCCAGGCCATCTCATAACCGCTCTGCGTCTAATTGCATTGCGGCATTACTTAAATAAAAACGTCGAAGAACATGTCAAAAGCAAGCATCACGATCATAATCAACCGCGCTGCTCGTTTTTTGAGCTGTATTTTACTCTAGTATCTTTTGAACATGATGCGTGACATATCTCTCTGCTATCTTGTTTTCTGTGGTGTAAATTAAAGATATCGGGACAACCATGCCTAGTATTGGTCACCACGCTGCTTCGCGTGTCTGATGGGTGGTTTCTTTGATAAAAGGAATAAGATTCAAACGCGAGAACACAAGGCAATTAAATATACATCCATCCATCACTAACAGTTTAAGACACGGAGGGCATGGCGTATTATGTTTAGGGTTTTTGCTTCGTACTGAGGTTTTCCTCATTCCTATAGAGCTAATGCGACGACCTCATTGGCTACGAAGCTGTGCTGAGGTGTTCTGGACTCCACACTATGTGGGTTTTCTAGGTTTATGGTAACTATAGTCTGTTTGCATCTTTCTAACACGCTCCTTGTTCATCCGAATTCCGACATTTTTTCACCTGTGCCCGGCCTTTGGTCCACGCTGGGTCCGACGTCCAAGTCACTCACTCGTGCCACTTTGAAGCAGGCTTGCCGTGAGCAGTCGGTCTTGTAACCCTCGCATAGGCCATTCTCAAAGTCGCACGTCTCTGAAATTTGAAAACGAAACTTCATTGACTACTTAATTCACGATGGCGTTGCTTGATTAGAGAAACCCTATTCATAATAAAAAAAGACAAAATAAAAAAAGAAACAAATTTCGATTGTCAACAAGCTTTCCAAAACTTATCACTAACGTGATATTTAAAACGTGAAAGAATTAGAGTATTGACCATTTATATGAAGTTGAAGATTCTTATAGCCCGTACCCAAGTCTCGTGTGACTTGGGAGTATTTATTGACGCTTAATTCGCAATTATATTCACACGAAAGTAAAGCTTTTTTTTTTATTGGTCGGTATTTTACGTACCGCTAAAGTTTTGAAACGATACTGAGCCTGTTTAGAGAATCAAATGATTTTCAATGGAACCTTCAATCCCAAAATATTTCCATGCGTCTTTTCGCACAAAAGTCTCTCCCAATATTCAACAGGGAAGTTGACGCCCCGGGACATGACGTCACGACACCTATGCACCAATGAAGTTTCCCTGGTAATTTTTTCTTAATTTTATTTATCAATACTGCCAGCCCAATATAGGGCCAAGGCAGGAGTGGGGCGAAACAGTGTCTTACATGCAAATTATAAAGAAAACAATTCTAAACGAAAAGCAATCTTAGCACCGAAAAGTAATATCTACGACTTATTCGAAAGAAGAGAATCAATCAATATCAACAGTAATACAGTAGCCAAATGTAATACTAGTAATAACAGAAACAGTATAGCAGTAAATGTAATAGCAGTAATAACAGTAATACAAAATGAAGACAGTAAAAAAAGGTCATAACAGCAATAAATGCGATCTTAGCACTGAAAAATAATATGTACGGCTTTTCGAAAGAAGACAGTGAACCTATATCGACAACATCACCGGGAAGGCTGTTCTACAAATCAATTGTATGCACAAAAAACGATTGAATATAGCTATTTATTGGAGCTTTAATAGGGGCTACGGTCTTTGAGTGATGCAAGCGTTCCGAGTGAAAACTGTTTGGTTTGAAGTAAATCGAGCTATCAATTTTTATACTGTTTTTGAAAATCTGAAAGAACAGCTTCAACCGTTGGCTCTCTCTTCTGTTTGACAGAGGGCTTATATTGGCTCTCCTTTTAAGTTAGGTCACAGACGTAATTTGTCTGAAATCTAAAAAAAAAAAAAAACTATACGCGCTTCTAGCAATTGAATATCTTCGAGTTCTCTGACCAGAGAGCTCTGCCATGGGCTCCACACTGCGGACGCGTATACTAACAGATGTCTAATAATTGTCTTATACGCAAGAATTTTAATGGAAGGGGAGATTTACCCAGCCTTCTCCTCACGTACCACAATTAGTTAGTTGCCCGCTTTTTAACATACTCCACATGCTTTTTCCACCCAAGGTCACAAGACAAAATCACTTCCAAATATTTGTAACTGTCTACTTCAGTCAATCCTACGCCAGCAACCTCATAGCTAAAGTTTCAGATAGTTCTTTTGGTTGTAATATGCATGTACTGAGTTTTGCTAATATTAATCTTCATGTTATTTTCACGACACCAAGACGCAATGTTAGCCTATGCGTCACTCACTTATATTTAGTCCTGTATTGCAAAAACGGGACTGTAAATGACGCAGTCGTCGGCAAACAGTCTTAGCTTAATTGGGACATCATCAGTGGATGGGAACAAACTGTTAAAGTAAGTTAAAAAGAAAACGGGCCCCAAGACAGAACCTTGGGGCACCCTAGAATGAATATCTAACAGCCCTGAGTAAGTACCATTTATATCCACACATTGTTGACGGTTTGAAAGATATGCATTGATCCACCTAGTCAACGATAAGGGAACTCTGAGGTCTTTAAATATCTTAATTATTATGCGGTGAGGTACCCGGTCGAATGCTTTCGACAGATAGATGAACACTGCATCAACCTGCGTACGGTTGTTAACGCAAGTGGCCAATTCATGGTAAAATTCAATCATCTGGGTTACCGTTGACAGGCCACTGCGGAAACCATGTTGGTAGGTGTTGAGAACATTATGCATTTCTAAGAAAAAAACGTGTTGATTGGTTATGATATGTTCTAGTAATTTACAGGCCGAGCAAGTCATGAAGATAGGACGACAGTTATCTATTGAGTCACTTCTGCCAGATTTCTTTATTGGCCCCGAGTGGGACCGATTGGAGCGCTGCGATCGCTCGACCGTGACGTAGGATGGAGGATCACGTAATAAGGCCAGCTATTCCGCCTTGCTTTGGTAGGGGCCTTCGGAAACCCTTCGCTCGGTACTTCCGCATCGTTTCTGTGTTTGAAGCTTGATCAGTACAGGCGTGGATCGGCTTCGGCAGCTGTCGAGCTCAGGGAGCAATGGTAAAGTACTGTTCGGGGCCGCAATGCCACAGTTACGCGACCGACCCAAATATCAGCTTCCACATCTACCCCAAGGAAAAGCATTCCAATATGATTCATAAAATGTGAACAGTCTCACCCTGCGTGGCAGTACCTTTCTCATACAGCTTCAATATTATTTGAACAATGGGGTTAACAATGTATGTACAAGTTGGCGTCACGCATTGCAAGTAGAGCTGAGTGCTAATATACTTTAAACAGTAATTTACAGAGGGTAACAAGTCATAAAATTTCACTGACTATTTTAATGCAAACATCACTCATCGCTTAGTGGTATTTAAGCAACCCGCAGCTTCATAAATGTGAGAATCTTACGTGGCTTTATTTCTTTTACTTTAAAGATTGCTGATGCAAGTAACTGCACTCGTATTAGCAAGTAATATTTTTCTTTTTGTAACCTATCTGCTTATATTGTAGGAGCCCAAATAAAACAATACTACAACTCTAATACACCCAGCTACAGGAATATTTGCATAATCTTTCTTTACAAAAAAATAAAAAGAAGGAAAACAGCAATGCTGTACACGAACTGTCATTGGCCTTTGAATGGTCTGATATTAGTTTATGAAATTAAATGTTATCAACAAGTATTAATATTCGTCGCTCGAGAATTCTGACATCGCAGAGAAGTTACAAAACCTGTGCTTCAGAAACGTAAAATAAAAAAAGAATTGTTGCACCGTATTGATTTTGCGACTCTCGACTTGGGAAGCGAGCATGTTACCACTGAGCCACGAGAATCCTGAGCTACGATAATAACGGGAGACGACCGATTATATCTGGAAAAAGGCGCTTCACCTCACCGTTCATCACAAATCGCAATCTCTAAAGACCGGTTGAGACACTTGCGTTCATGACTGCGTTTAACTGCGTTGTGTTGAGAACCGAAAGCGAGACACTGGCACATCTGTGCTTTGTATGAAGCGTGGAATCGAATTCAAGGAATCATGTTTGCACGCGATATAAGCAGCAGGGATGTCCTGGTTTCTCGCAGCCGAAACGCAGTCAAGCGCAGTCAAACGCAACTGTCTGAGTGCTCCAGTTGTTTCGCTCCCGGCTCTGGCCGCGAGCTCGATCGATTTCACGGCACGCTGGCCGGTGGGTACATACAACCTACCTAAGTAATGATACACGGCATGTTCCTTCACCAATGCCTTGCAGGAGCTCGATGTGTCACCGACGTTTCTTCTATCCAGCTCTTGCGGGTACGAAGTGAGTGCCGACGTTTGGAGTACGAATCCAATAAACGTGTAGCAATCCTTATCCAGCTTCTTGATTCTATAGAACACGTGTCCCGCTTCAAGAACACTTTCGCCCTCAAGCAACAGGCGGGACATTTAGTGGGCCTTGTCCACGAACGCATTGATGCTGCTTACAGACAGCACAACTGAAAAAGGGTACACAGTCGTAACGGAATGCCCGGTCGAATAGAAGTTAAAAAAAAATCGCCTACCTTCAACGGTAGGTCGCACTTCATAAGCATTCATTGCGATACGCGAGACAGCCGCCGAAAACGACAAGTTGACCCATACCCTCCGCCGCGCCAGTCCACGCCGCCGCGCTTCCGTGCAGCGACCATTTCCCTGCTCGCCTGCAACCGGCTAACCAGCTCCCCGGAAGCATTCGTACGGTAGCCGATTTAGGAACTCGACTGGGTCGAGTAGTGAAATGAAACATTGGGTAAAAAGAAGCCTTAAACACCCGTAGCATTAAAAAAGTGAAGACCGAGAGACTCCATTCTTGACGCAGAGCGCAGGAAATGGTCACGTGATCCCTCATCCTAAGTCACGACGATAGGCCCGTCAGGTGGCGCCACGCCATGTCCTCGGGGCTAATAGGAACAACCCTAGCGACTAGCCAGTCATTCGGTAATGCAGCATCCTTGATTGATATAGAAAATATTTGTACTAGGTATTTGTCCGCCCATTCTGCATATCTTTTAAAGAAGGCATTTCGCAAAGCAGATCTGGTCCCGGGGATTTTTTTTTCATTGAGTGAAAGTAGTAGTGCAACAATACCCTCCTCAGATATAAAACTGCTCATGTCATCAGGAGGTGGAATAATAATGTTCTGACATGACTCTCTTGTAAATACAGACTGGAAAACTGGTTGAACTCAACTGCATTTATTGCCTTGTCACTCACCAGGCTGCCGTCAATAGATATCTGTTTAATACCACTTTTTGTAGGAGCCAGAAATTTTCGGGGTTAGATAGCAAACATTCAGGTAACGTCCTTGTATAGTACGTTTCTTTAGCCAATTTATTAAGCTTTTTAGTTGCCTCGTTTGCTGATTTACATAATCAGATCGACGCTTCCGAAGCCTTTTCAGCTTCCGTTTGAAGTTCAGAATTTCCCGTGTCATCCACGAATTTCGGCGTTTTATCTTTTTTGTATTTTGCAAAAAAATTGGTGTTACCTCACCTATGCAGCAAAAAACATTTTCCCCGCTAAATTTAGAGAGAAATTTGTCGTCACGTGACGGATGCACAAAGACAGTATTTCACTAAATCGAGCGGGAAATTTATAAAAATCAGGTTCTTCCCTTCCCCAAACTACTGTTTAATGTCTTCTTTACAAATTAAACAAATGGCTACTAAAAGACAGCATAAGGGTGGTGATGTGGGTTAGTTGGTTCATACTGACGAAAAGGCCAACAGCGCACAATAAACGGGGACTGGAGGAAGTGTAAGCAGGACAAGCGCTGACTCTCAACTGAACTTTAATTACATGAAAACAAAACAAAGAAAACAGCAACTCCGCCCACGTCACATGAGACATTCACCACGTGTCCAAAAAAACAGTCTCTTTACTACTTAAGCCAAGCGACGTTTGACTAACGCAATTGGCGCCGGCTTTGATAATCGCATGCGTCTCTAAAATTTCTCTGTTTACTCTGTCCCTTCCATAGCCAATGATAGCAGTCTTACTGAAGAAGGGTTTGCACCCACATCCATGACAATGCAATGGCAGATGCCCCCTACAGCTCCCACCACTGATCGCAACGACAAGTCATGCTCCCGCAGTCTGTGATTAACACATCTGCCCGTTCGACCGACGTAGGCTTTTCTACACGTTAGTGGAATCGTGTACACAACACCCACCTTGCAACCAACATATTGATTGTCATGCTTCACTGAGCAAGCGGGGCCTTTGTCCTTCTTATCGCCAACTCTCGCGCACAGTTGCGCCAGCTTACACGGAGCAGAAAACACCAATGGCACATCGTACCTCGAGGCAACTTTTTTCAAGTTGTGTGAAATTTTATGGAGATACGGTATTACGAGCGGTCTCTTATTTGGCCTTTCCCTCTGGGGACGGGGTTCCCCCTTGAGTTTCTTTATCAAACGTCACTTGGCTTAAGTAGTAAAGAGATTGTTTTTTTGGACACGTGGTGAATGTCTCATGTGACGTGGGCGGTGTTGCTGTTTTCTTTGTTTTGTTTTCATGTAATTAAAGTTCAGTTGAGAGTCAGCGCTTGTCCTGTTTACACTTCCTCCAGTCCCCGTTTATTGTGCGCTGTTTGCCTTTTCGTCAGTAAAAGACAGCATCGTGCATTGCATAGGACTTCAAGAATATAATTGCTGCCGATTTTTAATTTTGTTTGTTTCTCTCCAGCGGAGCCGTATAGGTTGGGAAAAAGATATATATATATATATATATATATATATATATATAGAGAGAGAGAGAGAGAGAGAGAGAGAAAGAAAGAGCCAGGAAAGACAGACAGGACTAAGGGTAGGAATTCCTTGCTTGGTCCTACTTTTTGCTACCTAATTTAGGATAGAAATTTATCACTGCCCTATACTGCCTGGCATCTGATACTTCACTGGATTCCTATATTGCACTGGATTCCTATGCTGCACGGGACTACAACCCTAGATAATACAAAATCTAGTGCAGGATTTCATTACCAGATTTCTATCCTATGCTGCCTAGATTCCCATACTGCACAAGATTCCTATCCTCTACTGCCTAATAAAAATAGGAACCTAGCACTAGATTCCTACCGTGTACTGCCTCATATACTGAACGAGTCTATCACTGGATTCGTACCCTATAATGAATAAAATAGGGTGGGAACCCATCACTCCATTAATACCCTATACCGCCTGAGTTCCTACACTGCAACTAATTTCTACTTTATGCTCCTTAACCTAGGGTAGGAATCCATCACTGGATTTAGTTATGACAGTATAATATAACCGGGCAGTCTTGGATAAGGGGAATATTCTTCCTTACTGTTGTCTGTAAGCTTGTTCTTTTTGTAGACTGGTAGCTAATGGCCTCGTGAAAATAAATGTGTTAGAAAAGCTTATCGATTCGTTTCGCGCATAGTCAACGATTACGGACCAGTCCTATCTCTGGAATTTATGAATGATCCCTCCATGTTCCTCATAGGTATTTAAAAGATTAGAAAACACAAATGATTTTTTTACGATTTCACTTTGATTTATATAAACCCGCATAGACTCTACAATGTTTTCGATATTACCTTTACCTTTATTTTTGTTTTTTCATGCTACTGATTGCGTAACATATCAGCTCCCTAACCAGGTCGTTTGTGCGTGTTCAGTTATATTTCACTAAATCTTTTCAAAAAGGCTATGTTCATGCTAAGTCCCTTAAGTTTTGTTTTATTATGTGGCGGTCCACACTTTTACAACACCTATGATAGCACTAGCAGCATTATGATAATAAACAAAAATATAATTGAACGTTTTTCTTCCGCATTCATCGTTTTTAATTCTGTTAGCTAACATATGGTAGCACCGCTGTGTGCATATATTATTGGGTAAGTTGTGTTTCACTTCTCCTTTTTGTGGTTTCAAAATTTACTTTTAGTCCAAATCAGAAGTTATTTTACTATTCCCATTACAGCAAATTCGGTATGTATCCGTGGATACTTTTACGAAGTTACCAAATATATCGAAACCGGGGTTGATCAAAGTTGACACTTTATGTTTAATAGCATTTTTAATTCCGTACAAAGAAAATCACATCCACACACAACTACGCAACAAATAAAATAAAATAAACGCCAGTGTTGTTGTGAACAGTATTCGTTGCTAATCTACAGGGTCCTAGCCTGCACCAACAAAGCAAGCAAAACCCACTCACGTCCTCCATTTAAGAGGGCGGAAAGAGTAGTTTAGCTAGAAAAGAGAAACAGGGGCTTGAATAAGCAAATGCTTTGAAATTATCAGGATTCGGTTACCTTAAGGGCAGAAGAGTACATGTGCTCGAGGTCGGAGTTAGAGTTTTTGTAGAAGGAAGGAGTTAAATGCTCGGTGAGTAATAAAGACGCAGATCCTGTTTAACTATCGAACTTTGCAATGAAAGGCTTTACGATTCGGGCTTCACAGTCTCAGCTCATAAAACAAGAAAATACTACGCAGACTGTCCAGACAAGGTGTAGGACCTTTTTTGTAACGTTAGGTAGCGATCTTGTTTGTTTTATTGTTGGATATACGTAGAAGCCGATAAAGTGGATATATCGCCATATTCTTTTATTAATTTGTAGTGTCTAAGTGCCCAGAAGCCCGGAAACCAACAGGGTGAGAGGGAATAGTGATGGGTACATGTAGTTTTATTACTTCTAGAGGTAATCAGATTACTCTTCTGATTGCCCCCTCAAAGATTATTCAAGCTATTGCAAATCAGTCCACAAAGTAAGAGACTACAAGTAATTGAATTTTTCGTAATGGGTTACAAACATTAGTTTTCTGTATACTCTGGACTCAATATTTTCTACTTTAGTGGTGTGTTGTTTTTAATTGTTTATAGGAAAGTGGCACCCGAAAATCAGCACCTATTCATTTGAAACAAAGCTCAAAAACAAAATTTTTATTTTATCTGTACACACATTTAAGGTATCGTAATTCAATACAATCTATTTCACTCACTGGACAAAAAAAAACTTTATTAATGATTATATTTCTTTGCTTTCACCATGCACTCCGCCATAATCTGAAAACGATAGTTTCAGTCGCGTGAGCATTTATATAATCGTACAAGTTGTAAAAAAAAATAGTGAACTCTCTTACCTGTCGTCCCAAAAGTGAGGCATTGGAGTATAACACCAGCCGCAAAGAAGAGACGATTCACCGTCTTCGCGGACATTCTTCACGCCCTTCGAGTTCAGGAAAGGCGCAAGCACCAAAAAACATTTAGAATTTCACAAAATAAGAAAACAAAAGTTTTGTCCCCCGCTTGTTTGTCGAGTATGACCCTACGGTTTTAAGTGTGTGCCACTTGAATGAGTTCAAATAGTTGCCCGAGTTAGATGTCTACGTGATCCCGCCGAATCATTTGTGTCCAGGAAGCAGACGAATACTTTACGCCTCCACCGCCACTGTCTCTCGCTGTCCTCGTGACAAGGTCAAGAGCGATAATTCCCCATTGTTTCTCCGATGCTGTGATATCTCTCGATCAGATGCGCCCAAGATATGAGATGGTCGATTGTTGCAGACGCACTGTTACATGATACAAAAGACACGGTGTACTCTGCACACGTGGCGATAGAGTTATCATGTGAACACGACTCAAGAATGTTCGAATCATTTTTCTTTGCCTCATACCTTTTTATGCCTCTAACACGTCTGCAGAAGTTTTTGGAGAACCAATCCGACGAGAGCGTCAAACCTCGGGTGAAGCACGCCTCAGTCAGCGTCTGTAGACTGCTACTTTGCAAGATGAATGAGCCGTGGGGCCACAGCTTAATGGTTTGAGGGACATTTCATAGTACAGCCTCCCATTGCCAGTTTCAAAAAGACATGAATGTGAACCTTTTACTTCGTTCTAGAACGTATAGACTTGTAGCACTATTCTGTGGGAACATAGAGAGATAATGGATGGTTAAAAGTAGGTTGCATATGGTTGAGTGACACAGCGTAGAAACACGAATATCCTAGTTTTTTTTTTTTCTGGGCCAATACACACAAAATTAGAATATAGCAACAACCGAAAAAATTAGAGACCTGTACAAATCTTTGTAATGCGAAACTATAGCGCAACTCTTGAGGACGAGGACAGGAAAAAATGGAGGTGAGGGTACGCCCCTTCTCCTTCTCCTCCTCCGTACCCTTCCCTCTTATGCCCCTCCTCACCTCCCCTCCTCCTGCTGCTGAATTTGTTCATGGGTGACGTGACGCAAAGTCGTGATGTCAGTTTCCCCCGCTAAATTTAGCGGGGAAACTGAATTCGTGTTGACGTCAAGCGACGTCAATTCTTCCGCTAAATTTCGTGGGGACATTTGCCGCTAAATCTAGCAGAAAATTTTTCCGCTAAATTTAGCAGACAAATTCCCCCGCTAACTGTAGCGGGGAAACGTCCCACAATCGGAACGCGCGTGGTAACTGCCGACGGCGACGCCGGTCAACCCGCGAACACCTAAAGTTGCGCTCTAAAAAGAAATAGAAGAAATACATGCTTTTCGCGGGTGCTTCTTCGTTGGAACAAATCGCTCCGAAAGTCGCCGAAACGAATGTTCCAGAATAAAAGAGGATTAGACCGCCTCAACGTGCTTAGGAACAAGGAGGCAGTGTGGCGTCCAGAATAAAAACCACAACGTGTTCGTACCAGGAAATTTTAAAGAACCTATGATGTTATTTACTAAGTTTCACCAACAGAAAGCGAATTGTCGCGAGGGACAGCTTATCCTGCAGGAACAGGATGATACTTTACCGTTTAGAGCGCAGCTCTTAGGCGCCCGTTTCCGGCTTGAGCGGCGTCGCAGTCGCGGTAACCGCGCGTCGAATTATGGGACGTTTTCCCATATTGACGTCACATGTGACGTACACGTGTGACGTCGCGAGGGCGAAATTTTCTGCTATATTTTGCAGAAAAAGTTTTCGCTAAATTTAGCGGGAGAATTTTGCCCTCGTGACGTCACACGTGACAACACTCAAACCGGGAAATTTTT
>JAZHYW010003100.1:0-36023 GCA_037355805.1 Ixodes ricinus
AGGCACGATTGGAGCTTGTTTTTTCTGCGTCGACAAAGCTCAGGAGCACCGATTTCGCGACCCGGCAGTCGCGTAGCCCAGACTCATCTGGCACCCGGGGCCCTTAGGTCTTTTGTCACCCCCCCCGCTCCCCGGAGACCGTAAAGCTAAAAGCAATAACCGCGACGGCTCCCGATTACCCCGCGACCCCCAGACATCGTCCTGCGACCCCCCTTGGCACACCTCTGGTTTAGGAGAACGTGAAGGCTCAGCTTAGAGAAATGCGGTCTGTACGCGGCGGCAAGCTGAGGCTTCCAAACAGACCTTGTGGTCACCCTCGGTATCGCTCCGGGAAAATATGATCTTAATATCAAGCTCGAGCGTGCACCGCCAAGGGTTCACCGCTAACAATTCGGCAAGCAACAGCATGCCCGGCGGACGCCATTTCACTCTAAACAGAGTTTCGAGGCAATTCGGTGAGATGTTGTCGCTTGAAGCGAGGCCTCTGAACCGCACGCCTTAAAATGGAAAGTAATGCAATCAAACAATCGTTGGGATACGGTACACTGCGGCGCTGAAGCCAGTCCGTCCACGCAGATTTCCGGAAGCTCGACGGTCTCCAGTCATGGCACGCTGTGGCAACAGGGAAAAACGCCGTCGCCGTCACAACATTGGCCGTAATTCTCTTTGCCAGAACACAACATTGTGACCGCGGGGTCCCGGCGGCGAGCGACGCGCTTCTAGAACTTACGGCGGGGTCAGAGAGCGAGGGAGCTTGCTGAGCAGAAGCAACACGCCAGGCGCGGGTGGACAGCCATGGGTGAGAGTCCGGGGTGAGGGAGACGACACGTTGAGGAGTTTACCCAACACGTTTACCCCCTCCCCGCGACTCCCTTCGTGTAAGACCTTCGTGTGATTTCTTTCTTCGTCTGGCGCCTGTCTTGCTCTCTCGGCGCAGTCCGGCTCGTGGTCGGCGCAAGCCAGTGTCGTGTTGCGCTGGGTTTGGCGTAGACTAGGTGGCGTTGCCTCGGCGTGCCCGGGCACAGCTCTTTCTCTGAGTTCTCACGCACTTTCCGCGCTTGTTTTTTCCGCCGGTGCTGCGATGACTTTGCGCGAGCCAAGTCGGTTTTGCGAAGTCAGTTTTGCGACTCTGCACCAGGCACGTTCGTGATGGGAGAGTGTTGTGACCTCATGCGTCTACACATTCTTTTGCCACTTACGAACCAGTAAGCCGGGGGGGGGGGGGGATTGCCGCCATAAGTGGCACCCCAACTCGTGACTGAGACTCCACGGTACCCGGTACCCACGGCCCCCGGCCCCGCCCCCCCCCCCGTTACTACGCCACTGCGACTGGGCACACGAATACACGAACTGCGCTGCTTTATAATCCGACTGAAAACTATCGACGACAGCAGACTGATCGTCGATGTTGGTGGGGCCAATAACACGTAGCACTGATGATTAAACGATGGAATCACAAAAACGGTAGATTGCGTATCTCACTCGCTGTTGCAGGCTGCTCACCACGTTCGTGTCACCAGAGCAACCGGAAACGACAACAACTACGCTGACACTGCAGTGGCTGCCTTTCACATTCCTGAAGATACCAACTGAACGTACCTTTCAAAGTTGTTCTTGCGCTCTTGTGAGGGGTGACCACTGCGTCAACGCAACTATTGTTGTCGTTTCCAGGCGGCTCATTTCCGGATCGCCACGCCGGGGAGCTGCGCGTCTACGGTGTGTGCGCAGCGTCTAATGGTCACTACACTCATTCTGGGACAGTGCAATCGCAGACGTAGTCGGTCACGCTTGCCACCGGAACGCTGAAAACTTGATCAGGGGCTCACGTACAGCCCCGGAACACCACAGCGCTCGAAAGAACGCGAGCTGCTGACGCCATTTCATGACACAAAGATACAGCGACGAAGCCCAATGTTGTCCTCATTTCATGGTGAGCGCAGCTATAGTATGCCTCGGTGCAGGCTCCGATTATCCTTTCAGCGCACTTCCATTGTAAACTTTTCGTTCACTAGAAGAAACCTTAGGGGACGCAACTAATAAGTCATCGCACGAAACCTAACGAATCCTTCGCAATTCCACTGAGTATAGACACTTAAAGATACCCAGGATGCTACTAGTAAGACGCTCGCCTGAACTTGAGCTACTTAGGTCTTAACCGTTTACAAAGTATACTATTACAGTACTTACTTCAAGCATACTAAGAAAGGACACTAATAGTAGAAGCCTACTTTTGGCTAACAAACTTTAAGGAAGATTTTAGTATTCTTCTTGGGAATTAGTATCTTAAAAGACCGTATAGCGTACTTAAAGTAACCTAGTTTTCGCTAGGGAAACGTCACCCGCAGATGCTTCCATTGGAATTCGTACTTCGTACATTCCAAATTCGTCGCCCTTGCACAACGAGAAGAGAAATGCGCTGGCTGCGCACGCGGAGCACGCTGGGTGGCCGCAACCGCCGCCATCTAGCGGAGAGCAAGTCTTTTTCCGCTATTACGCGCATAGCCGGCCCGTTTTTGCCGGCCCTGCATAAACGGGCCGCCAAAGATTACAGGGCCGCCTACGGAGCCACCTATATAGCCATTCGCACCATCAAAGAGGGAAGGGGCGAACAGCAGTCGTGACGTTGTACACGGCAACTTTGACGGGGCCGGATCAGTTCGCTGCTAAGTCCTGAAAACGTTGAATGTCACGGCTATGGCCGTGACGTTTGCCGGCCCCAGATTAAGAGTGTAGTGTCTCCGCGACTTCCAGGACGCAAATAGAAGCAGGCAGCACTCAGTCTGCATTTGCGGTGCCGCTGTGCATGCCTATGGGAAAACGCGCGTGCATTTTGTCTCTTCTCCGGAAAATAACGTGGATCACTTTGGTTATTTTGGTCGTAACGAATAGTGTGTACCTTTATTACTTTTAACAGTGGAATGGCGTTAGTTTCGGTGCTTTGTGTTCAGCAGTGAACATTGTTAAACTTCTCTACATGTAATGACCAAACCTGTATTCCTGAACAGGTGTGTAAAAAGGGCGACGAAATAACAATCGGAAAAAGTGCACAGTGTGGCCAAGGTTCGCGAGTATTCCGAAGGGGCTAATGTATTAATAATATGCCAATCCTGTCACTCTAATAAAATAACCATATCGTGCAAAATTTCACGATGGGGCGGATCAAAACACCAGAAACCTAAAAATGAAGTACGTGGCCTAGAAAGTGTGTCTCTTTTTCATTATTTCCTATCCTTGGTACTTTTTATCGGGCACCTGTTTTCTGGCTTCTCTCTATTTTGAAACATATTGAGCTCTAGAACAAACATCTTTGCACATGTGCACGAGCAGGAAGAATGAAGCTGTGCTTATTTTTTGAGAATATGAATAATTATTTGGCCGTCACTTTATATTAAACGTCTACAATGAGAGGTTTTATTCATCTAGTTTGATTGCAAAGTTCTTGCCGTCTTTCTCGGCTTTCGAGATGTCCTTCGTTCGTTAGGCACGTAAATCCCCCTGCATAAGAGCGCCGACGCTGTGTTCGCGCTGACGGTGTCCAACCGTGCACATAACTGCATGTTAGAAGCTATAGTAGTACTTTGTTTAAGACTTGTATTTGGAAAAAAGGACATTGCAACTGACCAATATTTACACTGACGCGATTGAGAAATGCAGGGCGCCATTTACCGCGTTCGAATTATTCGTAATATTTGCTTTTATGATCCTGAGCAGATAAAAAATGGGCTTGCTTTTTCTTCATAGGGATGCATTACCGGGAGTCAATTTTCGACTGATTGCTGTCTGCTTGAATTAGCAAGAACACGCTAGCGCCAGATGAACCTCTAGCGCACATGTAATACATCTATTGTGGAAACTGCGCACTAAAAAAAAGAAAAGAATATATTCTTACACCTTTTGTCACAAATACGTCACCCCAAAATTTCAGGTGGACGTACAGCGCACGGACGTTGAACCGACGGTCCCAACTTTCACGAGCCGCTTGATTGTCTAGTTGTACAACTTATTTAAAACGCTAATGGAAGTGTGAATGGCTACCAAAAGAGTTATCGGGATTTCCTTGGCCGAGAAAGTGAGGAAAGGAGGCGACGAGAGGGGACGTCCGAACACCGAGATCTGATTGGAGCGATTAGTGGGTAGACCTAGAGCTAGCAGCCTTTGTCTCTACTGCACTCGTCGAATGCGATAAAACGCGGAGACGCGGGGCGTCTGGTGTTTGGCTCTCGCAGTCAAACGTGTTCGACAAGAGCAGAGGAGACAATGGCAGCTAGCTTTACTTCTACCCACTAATCATTCGAATCAGGAGCTCGCGGCGCTTGTTCGTCACCGTGCGATCTCGTCTCCCTCCTCTCCCTCATTTTCTCGGCGCATTGGAACGTGGCCGCGCCGAGCAGAGCCCTCTCGCACCAGCTCGCGGCGAAAGAACCGAACGCATGGAAGTACCTCAACCTATACATAGGTTGCACTGAGGTAATTTGGTCTTCCTTTCTGGTGGCCGAACTTCCTCGAGCGTAGCCTTTACTGTGCATATTCTACGAGCCGTACACGAGCGTCGCGAGCGAGGCGGCAAACGACTGAACGCACGGAGCTTCCGTGCTCGCGCTTCCAGCTTTGCCTTCGCTCGCACATAAGGTGAAACGAAGTATAACGGCAGGTTTTGCCCACCAGAAAGGAGGAAGGATATGACGTCACGTGCAACCCATGTATGGCTGCGAAGAATTTTTTTGTTGTTGTTGCTCTCTTTCGCGTACTCTTTCTCTGGGGAACCCCTGAACGCGCTCGTTTCACGGACCAGAGCTCCGCTGTGTGTCTGAATGTGTTATTGCAAAAGCATTGACAGTCCCACGGAGCGAGTCGACGTCATCAGTTTGAAGCGCGCCAAACGGTACATTAAATCTCTTTTTTTTTGTGTCGCCGTAATTTTTGGAGCATGAAAGTTGAGACAAGCTGCCTATGAAATGGAGCACATGTGTAGGACAAGTTATCATTGTTATCTCTCAGTTCGGTCTCTTCAACCGCGTCCTAAACTTTACAATTAAGGTAAAGTAACGCACGCTCCGATGCCATCCTGCGAAAGATTGTCACCCGTAATTCCAGGGCTGCTGACAGGGCTAAAGGCGGTTGTAACCCAGATATCTGAAACTCAAATGAGCGGGGTATCCGTTCGAGGTAAGTGGCACCTGCAATATATTGCTCCTGGCTTATCACTTTTTGTTAGTTTTTGTTTTCTCGTGTTCTTTGAATCTTTGCCATGGGAATGAAGAAATGGTATTTTCAGAAATGCCTGTCCCTCAATAAGATAATACTGTTGGTGGACTATATACATCTTTTTGGATTATTATTCCACCAAAGAGATTATTTTCTAGAAAGCGTAAGGAATCGATTTGGAGAAGAATCGATTGGAAAGATTCTCACATTTGCGTAAGACGTGACAGCACATGGATCACTCCGTGCATTGTCCGGTAGCTTAAACTATAACACCAGCATATTTATAGAGGACGGGGAAGATAATCGTGCAGAAAATATGCGGAGCAAAAAAATGAAAGACGTTTACAATTCACTGTAACGCCGAAATAGAGCACAGCCCTTGAGGAGGAGGAGGGGACGGTCACATGCGACGTCATCAGGTGGTATCAATTTTTCCCGCTAAATATTGCGGAAAATTTTTTCCGCCAAACTTTGTGGAAAAATTTTCGTGGTTTGAGTGGCGTCACGTGTGACGTCACAAGGACACAATTTTCCCGCTAAATTTAGCGAAAAAATTTCCCACAAAATTTAGCAGAAAGTTTTGCCCCAGTGACGTCACACGTGACGTCATGTTTGGCTTCCACATGGGAAACGTCCCCATAATGCGACGCGCGGTTACCGCGACAGCGACCGCGACGGCGACGCCGCTCAAGCCGGAAACAGGCGCAAAGGAGCGGTGCAACGATGTTCAATTGGAATGTTTTTTACTTTACACGAGCTTACTGGCACTAGTGGGACTCAAGGATACTCGCACGCAACGCCACTGGCCAAGAAACTCCTTTGTTGCGGTGTAATTTCAAGGAGCAAAAGCGATCATTTTCATTCAATCTCTCTTTTGCAAAATTTGATGACGCAACGTGGGGATCGCAGTACACCCCAGTGACGATATTTGAATGCGGTTCATAGATTGGACCCGAGCATTGCGTGGGCACTCGATTTGGGCTCGTGATAATGACTAGCTCGAGAAGCATTCGGGTAGTGGCCCGTGTCCAATCGCTGCAACGACGACAATAGCCGAGCCATAACAATGTCTGGAACTCAGCGCGTGTCCTGTGCTTTGCCAACCCCAGCGCGTGGCTATGATCAACATTGGCGGCATATAACCCATTCCAGGTCACGTAGCCGCTTGTTCTGGCTGCGAGTTGAGGGGGTGAACGCTGCTCGTTTTTCTTTAATTTGTTTCTGGGACTTCTATTGCGTGGGGTGAAAAACGAACGCGTGTTTCATAGGTCATCAACGTCAGGGATCCGTTCTAAGCGGTATTTGCGCAAAGTACAAAAATTGTTGCATCGCTGCCTTAAGAGCTGCGCTCTAAAAGGTAAAGCATCTCTTTTGTTACTGCAGGATAAGATTTCCCTCGCGAAATTTCGCTTCTTGTTGGTGAAACTTAGTAGATAACATCATAGATTGTTTAATCTTTCCTGGCACGAACACGTTGCGGTTGTTATTCTGGATGCTATACAGCGTCCTTGTTCCTAAGCACGTTGAGGCGGTCTAATCCTAATTTATTATGAAGCATTCGTTTCGGCGTCTTTTGAGCGATTTTACCAACAAAAAAGCACCCCGTAAGCCATCTATTTTTTTTTTTGTCCAGAGCGCAGCTTTTATGTGCCCGTTTCCGGGTTGAGCGGCGTCGCCGTCGGCGTAACCGCGCGTTGCATTATGGGACTTTTTCCCGCTACAGTTAGCGGAAAAATGTATCTGCTAAATGTAACGGGAAAATGTTTCTGTTAAATTCAGCGGGAAAATGTTTCTGCTACATTCAGCGGGAAATGTCCCTGCGAAATTTAGCGGAAATGAGGTCACGTGACGTCAACATCAATTCAGTTTCCCCGCTAAATATAGAGGGACAAAGGACGTCACGACTTCGTGTCACGTCACCCATGAACCAATTCAGCGGCAGGAGGAGGGGTGTGGAGGAGGGGCATAAGAAGGGGAGGGTACGGAGGAGGAGGAGGAGAGGGCCTACCCTCCTCTCATTCTCTTCCACTCTGGTCCTCAAGAGCTGCGTTATAGTTTCGCATTTGAAAGATTTTTACAGGTCTCTGATTTTTGGTTGTTGCTATGTCCTAATTTTGTGTGTATTGACCCAGAAACAAAACGAGGAGATTCGTGTTTCTACAGTTTGTCAGTGAACCATATGCAACTTAGTCTTAACCATCAATTATCTTTCTAAGCTTCCACAAAATAGTGTTACAAGTCTATACGTTTTAGAACGAAGTAAAAAGTTCGGATTTGCGTCTTTTTGAAACTGGCAATTTGAGGCTGTAATTCGAATGTTCCGCAAACCATATAACCGTGGCCCCACTGTTCATTCATCTTGCAAAAGAGAGTCAACAGACGCTGACTGAGGCCTGCTTCACCCGAGGTGTGACGCTCTCGTCAGATTGGTTATACAAAAACTGTCTGCAGACGTGTTAGAAGCATAAAAAAGGTAGGAAGCAAAAAACATGATTCGAACATTCTTGAGTCGTGTTCACAGATAATTCTATCGCCACGTGTACAGAGTACACCGTGTCTTTCGTATCACGTAACACTGCGACTGCAACAATCGACCATCTCATATCTTGGGCGCATCTGATCGAGAGATATCACAGCATCGGAGAAACAATGGGAAATTATCGATCTTGACCTTGTCACGAGGACAACGAGAGACAGCGACGGTGGAGGCGTACAGTATTCATCTGCTTCCCGGACACAAATGATTCAGCGGGATCACGTAGATGTCTAACTCGGGCAACTATTTGAACTCATTCAAGTGGCACACACTTAAGACCTTAGGTTCATACTCGACAAACAAGCGGGGGACAACACTTTTATGTGTTTCTCAAAACTTTCTGTTTTCTTTTTTCTCTGGGATTTTAAATGTTTTTTTGGTGCTTGCAGCCTTTCCTGAACTCGAAGGGCGTGAAGAATGTGCGCGAAGACGGTGAATCGATTCTTCTTTGCGGCTGGTGTTATATTCCAATGCCTCACGTTTGGGACAGCAGGTAAGAGAGTTTACTTTTTTTTTGACAGCTTGTAGGATTATATAAATGCTCACGCGACTGAAACTATCGTTTTCAGGTTATGGCGGAGTGCATGGTAAACGTAAAGAAATATAATCATTCATAAAGTTTTTCTTTGTCCAGTGCGTGAAATAGAAGTATTGAATTGGGATATCTTAAATATGTGTACAGATGATAAAAGTATCTTGTTTTCGACCTTTTTCCCAATAGGTGCTGATTTTCTGGGTGCTCCACTTTCCTATAAACAATTAAAAACAACAAACCACTAAAGTATAAAATATTGAGTCTTAAATATACAAAAAAAAATAATGTTTTGGTACCCATTACAAGAAAATCAAATTACTTGACTCTTACTTTGTGTACTGATTTTTCAATCATTTGATTAATTTTTGAGGGAGAATCAGTAGAGTAATTTGATTACCTCTGGAAGTAATAAAACTACTTGTAGCCATTACTACTCCCCCTCGCCTTGCTGGTTTCCGCGCTTCTGAGCACTTAGTCACTACAATTTAATAAAAATAAATACGGCGGTATGTCCACTCTATCGTCTTCTGCATATTGCCAACAACAAAACAAACAAGATTGCTACCTAACTGTACAAAAGAAGGTCCTTCACCTTGTCTGGGCAGTTTACGTAGTATTTTCTTGTTTTTGGAGCTGAGACTGTGAAGCCTGAATTCTTTAGAAAAGCGGTTCATTGCAAAGTTCGATGGTTAAAAGAGGATCTGCACCTTTATTACTCGCCCGAGCACTCTCTCCGACTTCAAGCACATGTACTCTTCTGCTCTTAAGGTAACCAAAACCTTATAATTTCAAAGCATTTGGTTATGGTAGCCACTGTTTCTCTTTCGAGTTTGAACTCACTCATTCCGCGCTCTTAAATAAAGGAGAGTGAGTGATTTTTTTATTGGTGTAGGCTAGGACCCTGTAGACCTGCAACGGATACTGTTCACAACAAGACTGGCGTTTATTTTATTTTATTCCGGGCGTTTGTGTGTGGATGTAATTTGCTTTGTACGTAATTAAAAATGCTAGTATACATATATTGGCAACTTTGATAATCGCCGGCTTTAAGATATTTCGTAACTTCGTAGAAATAAGCATATTGGAAAAAGAGAAGTGAAACACAAGTTACCAAACAACATATGCAGACACCGGTGCTAGCGTACGTTTGCTAAGTGAATTAAAAACGATGAATGCGAAAACAATTACGTTCAGTTCATTTTATGTTTCTTATCAGAATGCTGTTAGTGCCATCATAGGTGTTGTAAAAGTGTGGACCGGCACATAATAAAATAAAACTTAAAAGTCTTAGTATGAACCTAACCTTTTTCAACAAATTAAGTCAAATGTAACTGAACACGCACAAACCACCTGGTTTGGAAGCTAAAAAGTTGACGCAATCAGTAGCCTGAGAAACTAAAAATAAAGGTCAAGGTAATATCAAACACATCGTACAGTCCATGCGGGCTTATATAAATCTCAGTGAGATCGTAAGAAATCCTGCGTGTTTTCTAACGTTTTAAATACCTATGAGGCACATGGAGAGATCATTCATAAATGCCAAAGATACGACTGGTCTGTAATCGTTGACTATGTGCGAAACTAACCGATAAGCTTTTCAAACAATTTTATTTTCACGGGGCGATTAGCTGCCAGTCTACAAAAAGAACAAGCTTACAGATAACAGTAAGGAAGAATATTCCTCTCATCCAAGACTGCCCGATTATATTATACTGCCATACAGAGGGTCTGAATCCAGTGATAAATTCCTACACTTGGTTACGGACCATATAGTAGGAATTCGGTGCAGTGTGGGAACTCAGGCGGTATAGGGTATTCATGCATTAATTGCTTTATTTCCAATTTTTTTTTCAAAATACACAAACACTTTTTGGACTCATGGCCGTTATGGCTAGTCTGAGGTCCAATCGTAATATAGGTACCAAAAGCGGCAGAATACAATAGAATCCCGTTCTAGAAAGTGTTTAGCGTAACTGCATTTCATAATCATTAAATAATCTTTTTAAGGAGTGCAGAAAGTTAATTTCCGACTTTATATGACTAGGTATTTTATTCCTAACGAGAGCACTATAAAATTCAATTAGCCTTTGTCCACATGCATTATGGCATGGCGGTAAATTAAACATATATTTCGCTGCAGCCCTTGTTTATATTCTGGGAGATCGAAATAAGTTCAAAGAAATTTGTTCATTAGATTTTATGATTTTACGAACTGTTTGAGCTATTTTTAATATGGAAATACAGCTGAATGGCACCACGTTCAGCGATTGAAAAAGACGTCTACTAGGGTTACTTGTTCTTGAAAATGTTATAAATCGTATCGCCCATTTTTGCAAGCGAGTTACCGAATCTAAGTATTTAGCTTGAGTATTGCCCCAGGATTCAATACAATAAACCAGCTGACTGTGCACGAGTGAAAATAGGGTATGCGCAAAATGAATAAATTAAAACATTCGCGCGCCTTTAGTAATGTATAACAACCATATGCAATTTTTGAACACAGGTGCTTAATTTGGCTTTTACAGTGCATATCAGAATCAAACAGAACACCTAAATATTTATAACAAATAACATATTGTGATTCCGGATTATTTAATTTTATAACTATCTCATTGTAATGAATCGCCTTTTTTCTTGGCGTGAACATTGTATACTTAGATTTCTTTAGGTTGATTGTAAGTTGATTACATGTAAACCATGTCAGTACCTAGTCAATTCCTCATTAATTTTATCCTGCAATTCGCCTATCGTATCCCCAACAAAAATCAGTGCCGTATCGTCGGCGTACATTAATGCTTCCGAGCATTTTAAAAACAGGCTAAATCATTTATATAAATAGGAAAAAGGATGGGCCCAAGAACTGAGCCCTGTGGTAAACCAGTTAAAACCATGAATGGAGTGATGAGTTCCCACCCTACCGTATTTATTATAGGGTACGAATCCAGTGATAGATTCTTTCAGTATATGAGGCAGTACAGGGTAGCAATCCAGTGCTCGATTCATATTTTTATTAGGCAGTAGAAGGTAGGAATCCTGTGCAGTATAGGAATCTAGTCACTATAGGATAGAAATCCGAGTAATGAAATCCTACACTAGATTACGTATTGTCTAGGGCTGTAATCCGGTGCAGCATAGGAATCCAGTTCAATATAGGAATCCAGCGCAGTATAAGATGCCAGGCAGTATAGGGCAGTGGTTAATTTCTATCCCAAATTAGGTAGCAAAGGGTAGGAACCGAGTAAGGAATTCCTACCCTTATTCCTGTCTGTCTTTCCTTCCTCTTTCTTTCTCTCTCTCTCTCTCTATATCATTCTTTCCAGCATATACGGCTCCGCTGGAGAGAAACAAACAAAAATAAAAATTGGCAACGAATATAGTCTTGAAGTCCTATGCAATGCACGATGCTGTCTTTTAGTAGCTAAATGTTTAATCTCGTTGAGAAGACATGAAACAGTCGTTTGGCGAATGGAAGAACCGGATTTTTATAAATTTCCCGCTAGATTTAATGAAAAACTGTCTTTGTGCATCCGTCACGTGACGTCAATTTTCTCTAGATTAGCGGGGAAAATGTTTTTTGCTGCATAAATCAGGTAACCCTCAATTTTCCCGCAAAAATTAGCAAGGAAACTTAATTGGTGCATAGGTCTCGTAGTGTCGGCTGCCGTGGCGTCAACTTCCCGGCTGAATATTGCGAGAGACTTCTACACGAAAGAACGCATGGAAATATTTTGGGATCGAAGTCCCGTTAAAAATCGTTTCATTTCCTAAAGAGGCTCAGTATTGTTTCAAAACTTTTGCGGTACGTGATATACCAACGAATAAAAAAAGTTTAACTTTTGTGCGGCTATAATTGCGATTTAAGCTTCAATAAATTTTCCCAAGTCACACGAGACTCGAGTGCGGGCTATAAAATGCCTCCAACGTTATATAAAATGTCAATACTCTAATTCTTGCATGTTCTAAATATCACGTCAGGGATAAGTTTTGGAAAGGATGTTGACATGCGAAATTTGTTTAGCCACTTAAGATAAATAAATCAAAAATTAAAACAAAAAATGAAAGCCGTTTACAACTCCCTGTAACGCCGAACTAGAGCGCAGCTTCGAGGAGGAGGAGGCAAGGGCACTGAGGGAGGGTATACTCCTCCCTCTCCTCTTCAACTCCTCATCATACCAAATACTCCTCCTCCCCCTCCTCCTCCTTCTCCTCCTCCTCCTCCTCCTTTCTCCTCCCCTCCCTCCCCTTCCTTTCCTCCTCCACCTCCTCCTCCTCTTCCTCTCTCCTCCCTCCCCCTCCTCCTCCTCCTCCCCTTCCTCCCTCCCCTCCCCCTCCTCCTCCCTCCCCCCCCTCCCCCCCTCCCTCCTCCTCCTCCTCCCCCCCTCCTCCCTTCCTCCTCCCCTCCTCCTCCCTCCTCCTTTCCGTGCGGTGCATTATGGGATATTTCCCATGATGCACCGCGCGCGGTTACGCCGACGGCGACGGCGACGCCGCTCTGGCCGGAAACGGGCGCCTAAGAGCTGGGCCCTAAAACAAGTTGCGAGAAGTCTTTTTTTTTTATTCTGAATCCTGTTTCTCTAATCAAGCAACGCCATCGTGAATTAAGCGCTCAATTAAGTTTCGTTTTCAAATTTCAGAGACGTGCGACTTTGAGAATGGCCTATGCGAGGGTTACAAGACCGACTGCTCTCGGCAAGCCTGCTTCAAAGTGGCACGAGTGAGGGACTTGGACGTCGGACCCAGCGTGGACCAAAGGCCGGGCACAGGTGAAGAAAACGTCTCAATTCAGTTGAACAAAGAGAGTGTTAGAAAGGTGCAAACACACTATAGTTACTGTAAACCTAGGAAACCCACAGAGTGTGGAGTCCAGAACGCCCTCAGCACCGCTTCGTAGCCAATGAGGTCGTCGCATTAGCGTATAGGAATGCGGAAAGCCAAACTATGTATCAAAAACCCTTAACATAATACGCATCGCCCTCCATGTCTTAAGCTGTCAGTGATGGATGGATGTATATTTAATTATCTGTGTTTTTCGCGTTCGAATTTTATTTTTTTATCAAAGAGACTACACATCAGACACGCGAAGCCGCGCAGTGACTAATAGTAGGCATGGTTATCCCGATATCTTTAGATGTAAACAGAAAACAAGACAGCAGAGAGATATGTCACACATCATGTTCAAAAGACGCTAGAGTAATCTACAGCGTAAGGAAACACACAGCGCGGTGGATTATGATCGTGATGCTTGCTTTTGACGTGTTCTTCGACGTTCTTATTTAAGTAATGCCGCAATCCAATTAGCCGCAGAGCGTATTTGAGATGGCCTGGATTCGTCACGCCCGCCCTTTTCTATGCTGTAAAGACTACGAAACCGAAAATATGAAAAAAACATGTATCTTCTAAGCAGACATTTACACGTATTACGAGTATGGTCCGGGGTTAGAACGGTGTCATATTACGAGTAACCAAGAACAATTATTTAGTTGCTCTATTACAGTTGCTGCACTTTGTATTACATCAGTGTGCACACGAATCTCGAGATGTTGCATTTAGACCTGGGAAATTGATAGATCAACCTTCCGATTATTCAATTAAGGCTTTAATCGCGATAAAAATATTTTAACCGGTTAATCGGTTTTTTAATTGATACTCTAAAACATGTCAACTGGACGCACGCATGGCTCTATCTTGGACGACCTGCCCGAACTATAGGGTGACACATGCCCCCCCCCCCCTCCCTGTTCCGAGCGCCAGGCGCTACCAGCAAGGTTCAATTCTGGCGCTCGCGAAGCGTCACGTGTTCGAGGATATACATTACAGTTCTGCCGAGGCAAGACGAACAAGCCGGTCCCGCAATTGATCCCCGCGCGACCGCGAAACTTCACGTGTTGAGGATCTATTACACATCTTGCCCAGGCAAGACAAACAAGCAGAAAACAAGCTGGGAAGCTAACAACGCCATTGTTACTTGTTCCAGTATTCGGCCCGTAAAAATGGACGAGTTCACGAGTATGAAAGGCAATCTCGATGGAAAGTTTGGGTTTAAAGTAAACTCCAGCGGTGAAGTTTTTAACTCGATGGAAGTGCACTGTATCATCTGCAAGAAGCCGCTTTCGTACAGTGCAGTACTCGACCTGCGAGCGAAGCACCCATGTACGCCGCTGCAGCAAGGACCATCCGCCAAAACGCAGACAACAATCAACGCCTTCTGATTGAGGCCCCCTTCTCTGGAAAAAGAAGAAAGCATCGCCCAAGCCCTGATTCCTTCCTTGTCTTCCTGTCGGAGAATGGGGACAAACTTCTTTGTCTTCGGAGCTGGAGCAAAAATATGCGAGTCTCTGAATCGTTGAACTATGTATATGTGTCCTCAATTCTAAATGTCCTTTGCGCCTTGTAACAGAGAGTAAAATAAGTCTTCAAAGGCAAGACGAGTTGTTGCATTGTTTTTATTATATTATTTATAAAAATCAACGCAACCGATTAATCGATTAAATGGTGGCGATTAATCGGGTTAAAATTTTTAATCGACGCCCAGCCCTAGTTGCATTGTAAATGCATGATTGTTTTTTCCAAAATATACGCTATGGCAACTGCGAAGCTTAACCGAGCCAGATAGAGTTAACTCGTATGCAAAGGCAGATAGCCGAACAATCGTTGAAAAGTATCACACCTATAGCACTTTAAGAACTGTGATATCAAAAGATTCCGAGTGTTGCTGACGGGTGAGTGCTCTAAGTAGAATGCTGCGTACAAGCAAAACACGATGATAATATATTTTTTTTTTTTGCGGGGGACACTTTGGGGAAGGACGGTCACCAGTGCAAGCCTCAGTATTGCGATAAAAATGAGCTAGTGACGCATATCGCCATGCGAAAGTTGCCTTATAAGCTATTGTGTATTATCGCTTATCATATTGACGGTGTCTTCAGCTGCCGAGGAAAGTCAGATAAGTGGAGTGCAGTGGATAAGCAAGGGTCGGGAAATATCACGCTACAAAGGTATCGTGGTTGTAGGAATGCCATTTTTTGGGGTTGCCTGTGTGCACAAGTAGTCTGTAACAGAGGCGGCGCTCCGCCATTTTTTGTAGCTCCATCAAAAAGAAATAGGCGGACATTAAAATTGTGGAGCAGGAGTAGCCGGGGATTTCAACTGCAACACGCAGTAAGTGTGTGTCGCCTTTAAATGCAACAACAATACATGTGTATTAGCTGGATAGAGTTTCATGAACGACATCAAAAACGCTCATTGGTTTACGGAAAGATGACGCCGAACCATTGTGGAAAATAAAGTTGCGGAAACAAAATGAACCCTCACGAGCACCCTAAGTGTAACTAGTAGATTGCAACTTTGAAATAAAGTAGAGTGTATATTCCGCGCATTTAGTTTTGTATGGCTATTCCACTTCGAACAGTATCTGCATTTTCATGTCAGATTTCAACTTATATTGTTAGACATATTCCTGGCATGAGAGTGCAATTTGGCGAGGATATTTTTCGTTTCTGTTATCAGGGTATGACAACCGCGCACGCCCATGAACCTCAATGAACAGTCCCAATGTGTCATCGGTCGTGCCCCTCAAGCTTGAAACGTTCGAAAATATCCAAAATGTTTTACCACACACACGCTCTAGTCATACCCCAACATTAGAAAGTTCGCTGTTCCTGCATAATAATCAGCGTGCGGTTTAAATTGTGTCGCTCGTTTTCCGCAATTCGTGCATAAGAATATAAAACCGTTATAGCTTCCAGTATTCAGTGTGACGCTTAAGACAGGTCATCAGCCGCTAGTGCTTGGCAGGGTGTGTTGAGTGTAGTTTAAGATTGAAGGAAACTTAGCGGCGACGAATGCCACGATCAGAAGAACTAGGAATGTACGTACACTCTTAGCAGAAAAATAAAATCCTGCCGTCGTTCTGGGTCATGTAAGTTATGACTTGACCGACGACTGCGTTCGTCAAGGAAATAGTTTCTCCTCGCAGCTCTTTGGCCACCACGCTGTGCAAAACAAATCTGCCTTTTTTCGACATCAGGTCTGAGAACAGCGAATGCTCAGAAATCAAATCCGTGTGAAGCGAAGCGTCTGAGCATGCGCACAACGACAGCAGCGCCACCGCATTGGCGTGACGTCAGGACCGCGAGTTGGTCTGAATTTTGGAATCGTCAAGCGAGTGTTCTTGAGTACAGAGTACTCAAGAGTACCTCAGAGTACTCAAGTACTCAAGTGTACTCAAGAGTCATTGAGTACAGGGTAAAGAGTATTTAGTTGCAGTTCTTGAGAACAACCGTACTGTCCTGACTGGGAAAACCATCCGCTATATAAGCGGGATAATTTATCCGATAAATTTGACGGAAAACATTTTGCGTTACACGTCACGGTGTGACATGCTTCTCGGTATTATGTCACGTTACACTGTGACGTCATCAAACACTGTGACGTCCAGGGTCATTGGGACGTCATGTGACGTCATGTGACGCGTGATTTCACAAGACAACATGACTAGCGTGCAGGGTGTTTGCGTGTAGTACGTACTCGACAGAGTGTGCTGCGTAGCACATTGAAGGTCACTTCACATTAATTGCAGCACATCGCAAGGACCTGAGTACGTTTTCTCCCCAATTTTGTTTTCCACAGAAAGCGGTTCTGTTGCCTACGCTTCGGGCGAAGGGATCGCCCGACTTCGGCGTTCCTTCGAGGCCCCTTTCTGCTTCACCGGCTGGTACCACCTGAGTGGCGTGAAGCGGCCCCGCGTGCTCTTCCGCTGTACGGGACCCTTCTCCGAGAACTTCCATCTCTCGTCTGAAGCCTTCGTCGGCATCTGGCACAGGGTTGTGTACCCGGAGACGCGGACCGGGCTGGTGAACGTAAGTTGTTGCACGAGGTGTATATTTATAAACCTAAAATGACAAATGCAAATTTCTACGCAGACACAGAAAATAACAGCGACTGCGGTTAGAAGTACGGTGACTGGAACGCGTCTTTGACAGGTGCGCTTAGCGTCCCATGATGCTCATCATGCCTCGGAAGGGGTTACGAAGTGGGAAAAAATTACATCACAGCAGTCGGAGAGTCACGCTGTCGTATGTCGCAATCATGGCGGTTGCTCGTAGAAACGCTGGCGAAAGAGGCGAGCGGACGCAGGGATCGCTGTTGTCGCGACGTTTCAACTTCAGGATGCTGAAGCTTCAGGGAACTGTCTAGCTGGAGGGCGACCTAGTACCAGACGCTAGGCGTCTGCCGCACCACTGCCGCTGCTGTTCCACTGCCAGGATTGCTAAAGGGCAACAGCACGACACTTTTGTGACGTCATAAGGAGGTAATTGACGGCCCACCACCCAGGCCGCGGTAAACACACCGGTCACAAGACGCGGTTCAGACACCATTATTATGGGCTGACTGTTGCATTCTTTGGCGAGATTGTCTCGCAGCCTTAACACTTCTCACAGCTTTTAGCGTATATCAGGTTTCACTAACGCTTTTAATAAAGTGTTTTACCGCTCACCATTCTAGACTGGAACGATTTTCCCGATACTATCGTGACAATCGCAGACCCTGACGTTTTCGAAGTTTAATCATTGCCCATTTTGAAGCGCAATTAGATTCTATGCTTGTGCCCGTTTTGATATAAGATTTACATGTATGTATGTATGTATGTATGTATGTATGTATGTATGTATGTATGTATGTATGTATGTATGTATGTATGTATGTATGTATGTATGTATGTATGTATGTATGTATGTATGTATGTATGTATGTATGTATGTATGTATGTATGTAGGTAGGTATGTATGTATGTATGTATGTATGTATGTATGTATGTATGTATGTATGTATGTATGTATGTATGTATGTATGTATGTATGTATGTATGTATGTATGTATGTATGTATGTATGTATGTATGTATGTATGTATGTATGTATGTATGTATGTATGTATGTATGTATGTATGTATGCATGTATGTATGTACGTATGTATGTATGTATGTATGTATGTATGTATGTATGTATGTATGCATGTATGATGTATGTATGTATGTATGTGTGTGTGTGTGTGTGTGTGTGTGTGTGTGTGTGTGTGTGTGTGTGTGTGTGTGTGTGTGTGTGTGTGTGTGTGCGTGCGTGTGTGTGTGTGTGTGTGTATGTATGTATGTGTGTATGTATGTGTATGTGTGTGTGTGTGTGTGTGTGTGTGTGTGTGTTCTTTTGATTTTGTTGTCATTTATTTTTTAGCCTGTCTCTTTAGTGTTTAGTCATCAGTCAATTTTTGGCTTTTGGACTGCACTTTAGTGCTTTCAGGTTCACCTGCAGGAGTAAGTCTCATTTTTTTGTGCGTGTTTTGTTTTGATTCTCTACAGCATTGTTACTCTTGCCATCGCCATCCTCATAAGTCTTACCGCCCTTAAAAAAAGAACCCTTAAGGAATCGGTGTATTAGTGAAATAAAATAAACTTTCAAGAAATATTCTTAAGTGACACAAGAGAGGTTGGGGTTCATATAACCTGTCCCAAAATATTTTACAGTAAGTTTTACACATTGCACTGCCTAGTCCGTATCACGGGACAAATCCGATGGTGCTTACATCATTCACAGAAGGGCCCACATTTCTCATGTCCGAAATGCTTGAAGTAAAAAGAAGAGTTGGGATTGCGCTCAAGTCGTCAACCCCACACAAACGAACGGGTTTTCATGCGAAAATTATAGGTATGTCCGTTTTAAGGAAGTTGCAGCTTCAACTTTCCTGGACCAATCGCCGCAACCGACGGAAGCAGCTTCGCGAATTACGCGGCTGAAAATCTGAAAACATGCTTAAACAAGGAAAAAAATTCTGGGGTGTGGCACGGCGCATGGTATTTTCACTACGCTTAGTGGCACAGTGCTGACGGTTTTTCAGCTCTGAACTTATTATCGGCTTCGTGATAAGCTGAGCCTCCACCGAAGGTTGCAGCAATATGCTCTCCCAAGTGTTTTGCAGGAAAGTAGATGTTGCCAATTTCTTGAAGCCTATCATTGGCTCCCCTGAGTTCTGTAAACTACGAATTGTATAATAACTTCACAATATGTTAGCGTGTGTGGGTGAACGAATTGAAAACATTTAGACATTACCCGTCATGAATTTCCACATTAATAGAGTCACCGGGTAAGAATCGCGAAGGCCTATTTAGATGGTTCGCGCTCAAGTCGGCGTGAAAGGCACCATCGGTTTCTCTCTCAAATGTTTTCAAACTGGCCAACCTCAGTATGTACAAGATACACTGCTGTAACCAGGGGTTGGGGCCTCTTCAGAAGACGATTTGTCTCACTTTGCCGAAACCCTACGGCGATTGTTTCGGAATAAAATAGTTGTGCATTGTAACAAACATTGCCAATAGCTTGTAAGGCACATCGTCTTATGCAATTTCTACGCGCGCAAAGGGATGCTTTTGCATGAATGCTATATTTTAGACCGCAGTTCGTGCCTAATGTCTATCTTCCTGTTTCTATCGGGATTTTGGTCTTTTCCTTACCGCCTTTTCAACACCTCTGTATCAATATTGTCGTAAATCTGTGTTGCTGATAAGGAAAAACGAGTGGTATTTCCCTAACATATTTGATAAATATACTTCATTCTTATCTTTCCATATCGTTTCCATGTCGTGGAAATAGAAGGGATCGGCCGGCGAGTGGGTTAACGCTGCCTAATGTTCGGTGAACGTGGAACGAAGGATCACTCTGCAGAAATTAGAGTTCTATCCACACCCCTGCCTGTTTCAATCCGGATGGACATCGTACCGGCGTGCGGTTCTTTACATCTATTACGTGACGGATGGTAAACACTCCAGGCTAATATACTCCGTCTTACTTGAAAAGAAAAGTTTATGCAGAATCAGTTCACGCAAAAGGAAATAAGTATATGTACAGCCAAGTCACGCAAGACCGTGTACAATTCATTGGAGCTATTGGGGAGGAGATTGAACAGTCGCGTCTCTAGCGGTACGCTTCAGCTGTGGAGACAACAAACCAAATTTTCTTGCTTGCTTTTGAACAGAGAAATCGAAAATGACAATTCAACCAGCCTTTAGGCGATGTTCAATTTCTTTGTAATGCTGTTTCAGTCAACACCAGGCTGCGGGGATAGCAAGCTCAGTAAGGCGCCCCCCATACTTCGATATTCTGCCCAATATCATGCAGCGCTAAAAACACACCGTCATGACGCTGGTCATCTTTGTGCGTTTGTTATATCACTGGCCAAAACAATCACGCACAGTAAGTGTACCGCAATCCTGAGCTTTGTTCTGTTCGTGAGTGGTATAGCGGGTGACCGAAAACGCACAAAGACGACGTACGCCGTGACGATGCATTTCGGCTCGTTTATGACCTGCTTCCTCAGACCGTGGCGTTGGGTGCTATCGGTCTTCGTGTGAAACGGAGTATAGGATTCGCACTGCGCTGGCTTAATTTCTCATCGCCAGCCGAAACACCAGACGCTGATTGAGGCTGATTAACTTCCGGCGTCCTAAGACACGTTCACAACAAAATTACATTTACTGTTTAGTGAAACCCTCTCGTGCTACACACCGCACGGCTATTAGTGTATGGCATTATCCTTTCGTTTTGTACCCCTCTTGCAGTAGATATTCACTCGGGTCAACAAGAACGCGTGTGATTTACAAAAAATAAAATAAACGCGTCTTTGACAATGCCTTCCGTAGTTTATCCTGTCGATTCTAGCATGAGATACTGAATGGTTAGTAGACGCGAGGCACCTTTCATGCAATACACCTTTTTTCCTAGGTTTCCATATCAACCTCCGTTAAAGCCGCCAAGGAAGCAATTTTCTTGCTCTGGATGACATCACGTTCCAACCGGGCCCTTGTCCTTCAGGTTTGTTATGGTTATGACGTTGCTTTCGCGAAGTAAATTTAAAAAACGCCTAAGAAAAACAAATAGCGCGAGAGGACAGCACAGTTACATTATTAAAAACTAGCCTATGTGATCGCAGAAAGACCCAATTGTAACAACAAATCACACATCGGAAACGAAACGGCCAGTTTTACGCAAATTACCACATGTAGCTTTGCGAGAAAAAATTATAGTCATTGCACGAAAACAATGACCAACATGCATGTGCACTCGCTGTAATGCAGATGAAAATATGCTCTTAAAAATTCTGATGCATTTATTTTTGCTGTAGGCATTAGAGAGATGTTAAGTGCAACTAATGATATGAGCGAAAAAGTTCCGGACTATAATTAAAATTTTCTACGGAAAACTGAACTTTAGGGGGAAAATACTCAAAGTTTGGGTGAGCTGGTGCGTATTAATCGTGATGTTCAAACACTGATACTAAGAAGGAAACTTGAAGATAAATTAGAAGGGATAGAAGAAATACGACAGACAAGCGTCTCAAACTAAGCTAAGAAAACTTATTCTCATACCGGGCTTTTATCCTCCTTTCGCAAAAATCGTCCAAACGTCATCAAAAAATAAAAATGCTAACTTTGTTTTTAGGACGATTCAAATTCTAAGCCAGTTCGTTCCGGAACACACCAAGGCAAAAAAAAACTAATGACAACAGTCCCAGGAGAGAACCCTACCGAAACTGTTCTATTGAACAGTTTCCGTCAGGTTCTCTCCTGGGACTGTTATTGTTTTATGGTATAAATGCGCTGCAAACAATAAGGACGAAGACTGAAGCAAGACAAACGGAAGCGCACTCGCAACTGTAGTTTATTCGAGAGAACGCGTATTATATAGGCCCCATCGGTCAGTCTAGTCATCATAACATCGGCGCACAGCATTTTGATAAAACTAACCTGTTCGTTTCAAAGGGCGATTGATGCCTCACTTGCACAATCTGTACCTTAAGCCCGAATTTCGAATGCCTGATACAGTTCTCTGCTTGCTTCGTTTTTATATATAGCAAGATTATTAACTTCAAGCAACACTGGTAAACAGGAACATCTATGGCAGTGAACGGCGTGATGCTCCTGTTTACCGTAGATGTTTCTGTTTACCGGTGTTGCACGGTGTTAAGTTTCTGCTATATATATGAAAAAAGAAGCAGAGAACTGCTATGAGGAATTCGAAATTCGGGCTTAAGGTACAGATTATGTAGTGAGGATCAATCGCCCTTTCAAACTAAGAGCTTAATTTTATCATAAATGGCTGTGCTGCGATGTTATGATATCTAAACTGGTTGATGGGGCCTATATATAGTACGGGTTCTTTCCGAATAAATTACAGCTTGGAGTGCGCTATGTTTGTCTCTACTTCGTCTTCGTCCATGCAGTTTTCGGTGCTTTTATACCTTTCAAGACCATGAACCAACCAGCCCAAATAATCACCTCACTGTTCTTGTTTTTTCCTCGGTGTGTTCGGAACGAACTGGCTTAGAATGGGGATTCCTTAAAAACGAAGTTTGTTTTCTTTTATTTTTGACGTTGTGGAAGACCTTGGGAGAGGGATACAAAAAGTGATGTACGCAGTACATTTTTGTTAGCCGAGCTTGAGGCGCTTGCCCGTCACCTTCCGCCCAATACATTTACTTCGTATTCAAGTTTCCTTCCCAGTATCAGGGTTTACACATCATAACTAAACTGAGCATGACGTGAATATGTGAAACTTCGCGCATACATTCAAATAGCAAAGTTCACTTCCAAGTCACAAAAAAATGCTCTCTCTTTTTTCTTTTTTTTTTTTTGACGGTACGTTTGAAGATAATTGTGTTTGTCTCTCCGAGTCCAATTCAGGCGATTATACAGAAGCATTTTCTGCAGTGTATAGACCTTTGCAAGCATAGCCTTCAGCGCGCTGCCAGCTTTGTCTTCTGGGCTGCAGAACGCCATTTGAGCATGCGCTGTAGCTTTGTTGTGCGGTATATCAGACGCTGCGCATGTGTCCACAGCTCGGTGACTCAGCATTTTTCACCCCAGTGATAAGCGATGGAAAGTTCTATGCGCACTTTCAACTTCAAGGCCGCCAGTAGCTGACCCTGGGCATCCGATAGCCGATCAAGAGTGCATCGACATGGCGCTCGACGTATTTCTGGATTCGCTATCACCAGCTGAACCAATCACTCGCAAAAAAAAAAACTAAATCTTAGGATTGCTGCGTCTTTACTGCTCGTGATTTGTTTAGTCGCTGATAGCAAACACACAAAGACGAGGAGCGCCGTGACGATGCAATTTTGGCACCGATTGATTGGCTTCGTCGAATGATCGGCGAATTACGAGGCTGAAAAATATGTTAAGACCTAAGAAAAGACTGCCTGCACTGGCATGACGTCTCACAATGCTCAGTGTCAAAACATTTTTTTTTTAATTTTTAGGTTTAAGCAAATTATTGTCAGATAGTCGTCATTCGCCAAGCTCGCTCCGTGAGTGTGGCGATTGACTCTCCCAAGTGAATTTCATGAACAGTAGACGCTTTATATGATTGTAACGCAATTAATGTAAACGTGCAAGCGAGTTGGACAATAATGACAATAATAATTTATGTACAAGAGGAACAAAGGGAACAAAGGACAAACACTGTGTTTGAAGATTTGTGTTTGTCCTTTATCTCCTTTGTCTCCTTTTCTTCTCCGTGGAATTTTATTGTCACGCTTTCTATTTATATATATTTGTAATGCCTCGCTGTGACCCTCCCTAAAACCGGGCAGTTTATTGAATAACAGGAAGAGATTGTAATGTTACCTAACAAGCGTATTTCTCATGTTGTGGGTGAATGTGACACTTCCCACGTAGTGTTATGTCGGGTAACTTTTGTAACTTTGCAATCCCTCCAAACTGCTACTCTCCTTTCTCGGCAGTATCTGAACTTCGCAATATATATGTTTCACGGATGCGGTGCTAAGTCAAGGTACGGCTGCGGACAATGAGTTGAAACACCCGTTACTGCCTTTTTCTGCATGCGTCCGCGGTCCCAGAAACTCTCTTAACTCTCAATTTATTCGTTAGTTCAAACGAATATGGGAACTCAAACTCGCATTCCATTCTTAGGTCGGACCATAGCTTGCCCAAAAACTGGCCACGTACGCCAAAGAACGCATCAAGGATTGTTGCAACTCATTTTATCGGTGACATTACGCTTATTGCGTTAAAATATAATTTCCTGTTTAAAGAAACCACAAACACTCTTGCGTTTGCTTACGACCGAGTCCTTGTGATCTCTTAAGACGATGGCACTCACTGGCACTTTGGCAACATCTATGAAGTGACCCTAGAACTGCATTTTAGTAATGCGAGTGCGCTGCATCATTTGTAAAAATCAAATGTACGAAATATCTGTGAGAAATTGTCACTTATAACAGTAAAAAAACCTTTGTCTTGAAGCAAAAAAAAATTATCCTCCCCCTTCCCCACTTAAAAAAAAGAAATGTAAATGTTAAATGTTCCATGGCTATCCGTTATATGCGGAGCACAAGTTCGTCTGCTCCTTGCACAGGGGTTGCGATGATGTCAAAAAGCCGAGCTCTTATTGGCTGATTTAAAAAGAAATAGTGGGTAGACATCAAGGCATGTTTTCAATCAAAGCCAATCAAAGCTCAGCGTCGTTCTGACGTCACCGCAACACCTGCGTAAGAAGCAGACGACTTCCTATCCGCACATCACCAGTGTCTTCTATCGTCGTGAGATATTACAATAGGTTTTAACGCACTCGATCGTAAACACTCGCAAGTATGTGAACCAGCCTTAAGAATACATTTCCTACAAACGTATTTTAGTATTTTTGGTCGGCCTTGTTGAGACTCAGAGTTTTCTTGCAGCTCCGAAGGACGGTTCTTGTGACTTCGACTGGGATGACGCTTGCGGCTACAGCGTGGGGAACGGCACAAACCTCTGGCGGTTGAACCATTGGAAGAGGAGCGAGAGTGCCCCGGCTTGGTTGACAAACAAGGATGTGACAGTTGGATTTGGAGGTGCGCGTTGCCTTCTAAAAACTTCTGTCCCCAATATCTTTCTTTTTAACGATCTGTTTTTTGTTTGTTTTAGATTTGACATTCATTGCAGACGATCGACTTGTCTGCAATGTTGGAAGTGAATCCGTGAAAGTACGATTTCAGCAATCATCGACGGCCAAATCAATCGCCATAGTTTTAGCATATATCAGTAAACCTTTTGGTGTGAATTAGTATCACTTGGCTCCTATATGATCAAATGTATCGGTATTTTCAGAACTTTATACTTTTATTACGGAAGAAATGTTGCAAGTTTTAAATTGGAAGCCATTGTGTCCACGAAATATTATGTAACGTTTTGTTTTGTTGTTTTGTTTTTACGCATAGAATATATTTAGAGCAATCCCCAATCCCAGAACCTTGTCTGTCCGTCCGTCCGTTCATATATTTATCTGCTAAATTTAGCGGAAACATTTATGCCACGTGAGTTCACATTATCATATGACATCACTACTTGACACCGTGACGTCAGTTGACGTCAACACGTCGCGTGACGTCATTTTGCGTGAATTCAATCTCCTCACTAGATTTAGAAGGAAACGCGAAATCGAGTGACCCGACGTTATCGTGACGTTAAGTCACGCAGCACCGTGACGTCCCGATGGCAGGTCCTGGTGTCACGTGATGCAGTAATGTGACGCTTCTTAAGTGACGTCAATTTTTCCTATACATTTATCACAAAATGTAATAGACATTGATTTTCTTCAATTCGCGAAATATTGTTGAATGTCCTGTAAACAACTTTATACAATTGCTCCTTAAGTACAACACTTTGCCGCATTTTTAAGACATTGAAGGTAAAGGCCAAGTGCATTTCTTTAGTTATATATTTTCGAATCCAATTTCGTCCTTTGATCAGTGTTGGTTAAAGTACATCTAAAAGGTACTTCAAGTAAAGTACAAAGTAAATGAGACGTGATTGTACTTTAAGTAAAGTATTAAGTACACTGAGTGAAATGTACTTGAAGTAAAGTACTATAAATACAATGTACTTTAAAAGTAAAGTACAAGTATTTTAATACAATTTTTCATGATGTCCTTTCATTCCCTATACAGTGATTTTTAACTGCTATGCATTGCCCAGGGGTAATTTTTTAAAAACAGCGGCGAATATTTGATAAAGTCAAGTGGCCACAGAGTAGTTATTTTCAGCAATGGAGCCAAATTCAGAAGTCCGTCTTCTGAATTTGGCGCCGCTTGCACTGGATTGTTGCACCCAAGGGGTGTTAAATGTACTAGAGAGAGCATGACGTCAGCTTCGTAGCTTCCGTAAGCAATCCTCTCATAGAGGAAGTGTCCTCTTTTAATGAAAAAAATAAACAATGCGAAAGCGAGCTGGTGATAATTAATCATAATGTGACACCTCAGATTGGGGTGCGAAAAAATTAAGGAACTTTCAAGTCGAAGGAAAAGACAAAAGAAAATGTCTCAAAACATTGTGACGTTCTCCTCTGTTGTCTTTTTCTTCGACTTGAAAGTTTATTTGTCCTGCACCACAGTTTTAAGTGCTAGGTTATCATAAATTTTGTTCTCATAATATTTTAAACCTCCTCGCTTGCGCCGACCAACCGAGAAGTAGCGAGAGTTCAAAAAGCTACTGGAAAGCCGACCCCAGAACAAGCAGAGCGATGTATCGTCTGCTCACGTCTCTGCTAAGAGTAGAATATCCCTTCCAGTATTTCTTCGCAGTTGACAAAGCATCATTTCATGATACAAAATTAACGAGACCAAATTTGGGGAATGTACTTTGAAGTCGGGAATTGTACTTTCCTCGTAAAGTACCAGAAGAAAATACTTTAAGTAAAGTACAAGTACATACTCAGAGAATGTACTTCAAGTAAAGTACAAGTTTCCTAAACCTACTTGAAGTAGTACTTTAAGTACAATGTACTTGAAGTACTTCCCAACACTGGCTTTGATATCTAGATACCAGGGTAATGTTTACTCATACCCATTCATGGGCATTTACTGTACAGTGTTTGTTACTTGGTCTTTTTAGTTGGTGTATCAAGACCATCAAGGCGTGATGACAAATCTGTTTATATCAAACCTTAATCTTCTTTCGAGGAAAAATAAATAAACTATAAGCACTATAACAATAAAAAAGAATACCTCCGTAAGCATTTTAGGCATTCGTCTGATCGCAAAGCTGTCATCACTAATACAGACTTGAACGGTGGAATTGCTGTCGATCTTCTCGCAATCGAAATATTGAAGGAAGAATGATTCCGTAGCACAATTCGTCCAAATGCGGTGTGGGGTCCAGGCGTACATTTGTCTCCTGAGAGAGCTGCAACCCCGTATTAATTGGCCTCTTTATCGTACTCCTCATTAGCAACATCTCCTCTCGACACTCGACATTTCTAAGCGTGTCCCGCCTAGTGTTCAGCCATGCGTGCTCGTTGTACCCCGACAGTACGCACAAGTGAAGAACCTAACGTTTGTGGAAAATATAATTTCTTGGCTATAATGCTTACAATTATAAAGGGGTGGAGTAACCATGGAAAATTGATACCTACGCCGTTGTTTTAAGGATAGAAAAATAACATCAAAAGAGTAACATGATAAAAACTCAGTTCTTGCGGAAAACGCACTTCATAGAATTCCAGCTTTAGCCGTAAATAGAGCGTTTCGGTTAACTAGGTATTTTATTCTTGTTGTTTGTCTTTTCATCATTCAATACATTCCTTAAAATCTGTACAGCTTTAGGCATCCATGTTGCAGTTATAGGCGACGCAATGAACCGTTGATTGAGCATATAAACTAACTGCATCGCCCGGTGTATTGACCGACAATATAGAACGACACGCTGTATTCAAACCAGTTCGCATTTGCCCACACTCGGTGCGTGCACCGCGAGTGCGCAGAAATGAGATTTGCGTGGAGTCAAGCCTCTGCACATGCGCCGCACCGACAGTATCGCCACTGCAGCGGAGTGACACCAGAGCCAGGTGCTGGTGTATAGTAAAGAGGCAGCATAGGTTATGGTAATGTGCACCCCCCCCCCCCAATCGAAAAAAAGAAAGAAGAAATATGGAGGACTACCGTGTTAGTGTGCGTATTGTCTACCGTAGCCGCCTTGGAGCTTTCAATGGATACTGAATCAAAACTTAAATTATACCTCTCACGTTCAGATATAAGTTACACATGATCAACCATTTCATTTCATTTCTTTTAGTTTTTTTCCTTAAAGGGAACCTCGTTTGAGGGCATTACAGAAGGAGGGGCCACGCAAGAAAGTATACAATGAAATTTTTTGAAACCTAAAATCTGCACGAGTAAATAGGGTCACCGTAGTTTTGCGCAACGATGTCGCGCCCTATGTGCCGATGGCAGTCGCGCTCTTGCATTTTACACGGATGATTGCTATTTTCCGTTCTAAATGTTCGATTTTGGCAAGCGGTTCAAAATAAACCATTGTAAGTGCATGGTGCGTCTCGAGATATCCATATCACCAGCGACTGGTGGCTAGGGCCAAGCGTTCCATAGTTATGAGCGTTGACAGTTTTTTTTTTTTTTTTATTTTTACATACTGCAGTTTTGTCGGGGCTATGGCAGGAGTGGGGAGAAATCACAATTCAATATTGAATAAGACAGAAAAAAACCTAAAACGTCGTAAAATAAGATCAACCACTGTCAGATCCGCACACAGAAACTCGTCTGGAGGTAATGAACAGATGTTACCGGGTAGCAAATTCCAATGTTCAATTTATCTAGGGAAAAAACTATTTAAACATGTCAGTACGTGCATAAGACGGTGAAATGAATTAGGTCACAGTGGCTCCTTGTTGATGATGCTATGTGAAACCTTATGTATGTGTCTGATGAGGTGAGACGTGGCGAGATAACCAGAGCCATATAGGACTTTAGGGCTCTCAGCTGTGACGCCTTTTGGAACGAGGACTTCAGCTTAGAGCAGAAAAATTAGTGGATGGGGAAAAATCTCTGTCATAGAGACGGAAAATAAAACGTACTGCTTTCTTTTCGGACTTATTCGATTTTGTTAATATCAGATTGTTTCCAGAGATTCCAAATGGTTGAACCGTACACGAGGATAGGGCGTATTAGTGTTTTATGTGTTAGAAGTCTCGTTTCTTGCGGGGCAACACGTAGGGTACGTTGAAGATAGCCGAGTTTTTTATTTGCCTTGTTACAGCTGGAATAGATGTGCTTTGACTAAGACATGTCTTGCGAGAAAAGAAGAGCAAGGTACTTGCATTCAGAAACTCTTTCCACTCTGTATCCATTGAATGAATATGTGAACATGGAAGGGAGCGTAAGCTTAGAAAAAGACATTGAAACGGTTTTGCGATTGTGGTCATTCGCCAGGTGTTACACCAGGTGCAGAAGCTTGCAAATGAACTGTGCAGGAAGTTATGGTTTTCAGGGGAGTTGATAGTGTGGTACAGGATGCAGTCGTAAGCGTAAAGACGTATTTTAGTAGCAGTGTTACGTGGTAAATCGTTGATGTAGAGCAAGAAAAGAAGCAAACCGACAACAGAGCCTTGTAGTACACCTAACGAATCACATCGGCAATAGAAGTCTTGGACGAGTTAAAACATACGTAGAGTGAGCGAATAAAAAGAAAACTTTATATCCAGTTAACGAAGAAAGGGTTGTTTAGTATCACATATTAAGTTTGTACCAAAGTTTAGAGTGAGGTTTTCATTGTCGAGAGCTTGAGTGATGTCGTGAGTAGATTCACTTAGTTGTGAAAGTTGTTGTAACCATGTCGAAACCCATGTTGATGTTCACATAAAATGTTGTTAGTTTCAAGGAATACCATAATGCGTTTGGAGAATATGTGTTCTAATAATTTGCATAAATGAGTTGGTAACAAAATTGGCCTGTAATTAGTTAATGAATGTTTGTCGCCGGATTTATACAATGGAAGGACTTTTGCAAGTTTCAAAGACGAGGGAGCTGTTGCGGGTGATAGCGATTTCTGAAAAACAAATAGCGAGATACCGGCTAGTCCAAAGAGAATACCGAACAAGAAATTAATTATGAGTGTTGTCAGGGCCAGGGTTTTTTTAGTATCGAAATTCAACGCCATGTTTAGCACGCCCTCATCACAGACAGGTACATCACCATTGTAGCCTGTGAATCATTAATGAAAGGAGGATTTTTTAAATTGTCGAATGTAAACACCGAATGGAAGTATGTATTAAACACAGTGGCGATTGTTAGTGGGTCGCTACTGGCTACGTCATGAATTTTAAAAGAGTCTGAAGTAGAACTACCGGGAAAAATCGACTGCCAAAATTTGCGTGGGTTGCTTTTCATGAAATTTTGCAGTCTAAATCGAAAATAGAAATAGATGGCGTCAACGCGTCACTACCTCGCTCAGTCACAGTACCCGAGGTCTGTAACATATCACCGGAAGATTGAGGAGCTGGCGGAGTCGTGCGCGCTAAGACAACACCATGACCGACCACCTCTTCTAGAGTGAGCTGTTCCAGTGTGGGCTTTTAGGCGAATACCCTGGGAAGATTTCACAGGTTTGTTCCAACAGGCTTCTGCCACACGGTGTTTTGGCCTCCCGCCGTAGACTCGTCAAGAAAACCCACCGAAAACAGTTGCGAAGGTAACGATACCACGACAAACTCACACGGAACAAGCCGCGGAACGGCGGAACCACGAGACTTACGAGACCGAGGTGGATGCTAACTGCTGTAGAAAAGTAGTGCGTCGCCTGCTCCGCGACATGGCCGATATGGCGACATCGGCAACGTCGGTTTCGGGCGCGAGCTTCCTGCTTTTTGTACGAGACGACATCGTCACAAGGCGTCTACGGCAGTTCTGTTGTCTCGTACTGAGCGAGATGCTGCAATATTTCCTACCTCATGTTGTCGAAGTTGACGGCAGGACACCTTCATGTGTGACATTGGTAGAACGAGGGAATTGCTGCTTACCTGATTTACGGTACGACTGGTCACCACGACCAGACTCGGCGAGGGCACCAGCTTCACGGATAAATAAATATTACTTTGAAGGCGCCAAACAAGTAGGCATCCTTCATCTATGTAAGCGAGCAAGGAAACTAAACTGAGGGGTCCGATGAGGCAGCACGGTGGTAGCATCATACGAGTATTTCACGCAGCGTATCACATCGATAGTGACGTGACTGTAGCATCATCACCCCACCGCGAAGGGACGCGGACACCGCGACGATTTTGCACATTCCTTGTCCCAGGGGCGAACACTAGACGAGCAAAGGGAACGCATCGGCGTAGAGGAAGACTGCGCTTGTCTCGAAAGGCGAGGCTTACGTGATTATTCAAGCGGGGGCACAGATCACAGAGAACACGACTGTAAAATTACTGCATCATCACACAAAAACAACCACAAGAAAACGCTCACGTCATATGATTTTGCACTGCGACTTGTCTCAGTGGCGAATACTAAACAAATGAAGAGAAACCATCGGCACAGCTTTCGTCGGTCTCGTCGAGCGAGGCTTACGCGATCGTCCAAGTGGTGGCACTTAGCATGTTGACCGCGACTAATACCCCTGTCAGACGGGCATGTTATAGGAGCTCAGAACGAACTCCTTTAAAAGATCTGCGAACCAGCACACGCGGATAGGTGTGAGATCGTGAGCTTATTCGACGATTCTTTAAAGGAGTTCGCCCTGAACTCCTTTAATGTGCCCGTCTGACAGGGGTATCAGTTGAACGATGAGACAATCACTGAATTGTCACATCGTAGCACAGGAACTACCACGCACAAAGGTGATACCGGCACAACTCTTCGACGTAAACCCGGGTCACTTCGATGAAAAATAGCACACAAAAAGACGAGGAAAGGGACAGGAAAGGAACACAGAAGACAGACAAGCGCTTCTGTGTTCCGTTCCTGTCCCTATCCTCGTCTTTTTCTGCACTATTTTATCATCAGTGTTTTAACAATACCAACTCGCCAGCTTACTACCTTACTATAACTCATGAAGACCTGACGGCAGTGACGTCAAAGAATGAGCGGAATCGATGATTGGCTAGCAGAGTAAGATTGAAAAGTGGCCAACTGTGCTTTGGAATTCTTTCCGAAACTTTCGGTATTACGTTCTGGCCTAGGTAATCTGTACTAGTGGGCGTATTTCCCATATATTGGTGCTGCTGTCGAAAGGCCGATGCCGTCGCGATATTCTATCGAAGCTTCGAAGACATCCACTAGGTGGAATTTGGTTGTCGTGTAATTCTATGAGAATGGGTTTTCTTGCGTTTTCCAATGAAATATTGATGTTTCACAGGTTCTCCTACACGTCATATCGAATCAAAGAAATTAGCTCCAATATTTGATTTTCTTTACCCCTTTAATTCAAGGTAGGCAGTACTATCGAGAGTATATCAAACAATACCTTCAGATCCAAATTATTAACCTTATCCATATACTAACTTTCTAGGACCCGCAAGATCTCTGTGCCCCACCTAGAGGATCGGTAGAACTCAGCAGGTTTAGAAGATTTTCGTTTCCTTTCGTTCTCAGTCGCGTGGTTGCCGCATCTTGTATGCGGGACGAAAAAAATAATGAAGCATTTCAATCTGAAATAATCGAAAAAATATAGGTGAGGCAAACCAAGAGTGTGTGATAATCATGCATTTTTTGTGAACATTTTCAAGCGGCGTGCAGAGAACAAGACGGTGTTTTAACGCGCACCAGAAGTGACGGCATCCAAGATGGCCGCACATTTGTGGAAAAGGTGTATACTCATCTCAATAATCTGGGCTTCTCAAAGACAGGGCCTAAATATGCTTCGTTTCAGCTTAAGTCCAGGCGCAGCCGACGACACGAGCTAATCAGATCAATCAAGCAGCCTCAAAAGCGCAAGACAGTGGGCCTTTCCTTTGTATGATTGGTTGTATGACACGCACTAAAACGTGACGAACATCATGGTAGCACGCTTTTGATGCTGTTTGATTGGTCCTATAACCTTGTAGCGTCGGCTGTGTCTGGACTTAAGATGAAGCGAATTATAGGTCATTACTATTTTGCAGCGATAACTGTTATGGGCTCTTCCCTCCATTCGGAATTAGGTAGGGCGTTCGTCGTCGCTATCGTCACGTGAAACTTTGACGTCGCAGAATCATATGACGCCATAATGTCAAGTGGCATCACTGTGTCACGTGACCTCATTATATCACATGACTACGCCAGTCGTCACGTGGAATCAGCAATCGGATAGTTTTGTATAGTTAAACGAGTGTGTTACTCTCCGAGCAGACATTGGCGACGGTTTCTCCGCCTTAATTGCAAGATTCATAAGAATACAGTACACTATAGTCGGTGACAGGTCAAGAAGGAAGTGGAAGCTCCTCCCAGCTCTTTCTACTTTAGTAGTGCGAACGCTGGAGAGGAGGAAACCTCCTCTTCACCGTTCGCTCCACTGAAGTGGAAAGGGCTGGGAGGAGCTTCCACTTCGTTCTTGACCTGTCACCGACTATAGGGTCCGGTAAGCTGTCGCAGTTATCGCTGTTACTCTACTCTGCATTTGCACAGACTGCTTTTTGTTTCCCTCGACTACACTTTGTGACCTTTCCACAGGTGGCTTCGCTACTTTCGTGGCTCCCGTGGGCACCGAGTCCAAGGGTTTGCTCAGTTCTCCGCAACTGAAAGGGCACACGGGTCGTCAGTGCTTGCGGTTCTACTACTACGTCTCGAAAAGCGCCAAAGGCGGCGTCGAGGCTGTTCCGCACGGACTCCAAGTTTTGATTACTGGTAAGCAGCTAAGATACGTTTTCCTGTTTTCACACGTTCGTTTATAGGCAAACACACGACGGAAAGGTTTGATTACTCTATTTAGTTTCACTTTAAGTTCTACCGTGGCCCGCGGTATACAATCCGATAAAGCCAATTGGAAGTTTTAGGGAACCGTTTTTTGCACATCCGATACGTGTACGATGGGCCCTTCGGTGCGAACTGCGCATGCTCTACCACAGAAGACTCGCAAACGCGCAGTTCGTACCGCAGGATTCATCGTATCGTATCGGGTGAGCAAAAACGGTTCCCTAAAACTCTCCAATAACGCAGCGCCAAAACTGAATCGTTCTGGCGCTCGTCATTTTTGTGCGTTTTCCTTCACCGGCTAAACGAATCACGCAGAGAAAAAAAGGGGTGCCTATTTTGCTAACAATGTCCAGGGAAGTAAAAGCGATAGCTGTAGCATGTTCGGGCACCTCGGAATTCTCACGTCGCCGGGTAAACGCCTTTGCTTCGCACTGTCGTAGGTACATCGGAATCCTCGCGCCGCTCGCCGTGTACGCTCACCACGTACGGCCCCCTGTTGGCGGTCAGTGTAGGTGCGACGCCGGTCGCGAGCCGCGGAAGCGAGCCGTTCCCTCCGCGCTCGCTCCTGGGACGGAGTTCTTCTGCCTCGGCCCGGCGGCTCCATTAGGAAGCGTCTGCGGCAGTGACGACGCGAGCGAAGGCGCAGGTTTTCCGAGTGTTGTTGAGCGGTGAAGGGAGAGTTATGGTTGACATTTGGAGATGTGCGGAGAGGAGTCGGGTGCAGATACACGAGACGAAGCTACGGTGACGGCGGGCGCAAGACGACGAGATTTGGCAAAACGTAATTTACGTTCCGAGTTGGGTTTGACAAGGAAAGACGTTATAGTGAAGTCGAATGCGGTTGAAAGTTCTAAAACCCTCCAACATTACGCGCAGAAAGCGGATACTTTCAAAACGGAATTTCGGATAATGCGAGCAATTTTTTGGAGACATCTGTTTTGAAATTATCGTTGGCAGTCGACGGGCGCGACGTTCCGCTGACACTTCCTCTTCGTCCTGCCGTTATTGGCGGGTCGTTGAGGCTCTATTTTTTTAGTCATCGCGCGGCGCCGTCGATGGGAATACCCGACTCCCATCTCCTGGCGCCGTGAGGGGAGAGAATAAAGCCGGTGTCACACTACTTATACATAATGCAAAAGACGCTATGTATAAAGATTCGAACGCGAGCCACCGCGAGATCCGGGGTTTGAATGACGCATGGCAATAAGTTGAACGAGGAAACTTGGCACGCGGGCATTAGAAGCACGGATATTGCATTCCCTCATGTTTCCACACTGTTTTCGTTTTTTTTCTTTTTTTGTATCATGCATGAGCAATGTGACCTCGGCTTATGGGTGTTTCCGTCTCCTGACGCGACGTCAGAAAAATATAAACACCGACAGCGAAATCCCTGCGAAGTGTCACCTGCAAAGTTATCTCTTTAAAAAGAGCAGCAACGCGGAGCATTCGCTGTGCGCGATTGGTTTTGCTGGTGGTAGCAAACGCTCAAAGGCGGTGAGCGCCATGACAATGCACTTTTTCGCTCTACTTGCTTGATCCCATCCGCTCGTTGTGTCGACCGCACTCTGACTTGAGCTGAAACGAACTCTACTTACACAGTTGATCGTGTAGCATTGGCGGGGCAATCCTCCGTTCACCGCTAAGCTGACTACGGGGTTGAATCCGCGAGCTCTTTGGCTATATTCCTTCGTCTGTCTATCACCACGTGATCATTCTTTGTGCCCAATAATAAGACGCGACGAAGGGCGTCAGGGGACTGAAGCCGGGCGATTGATCGGTGCGGTGATACCGATTGATCGGTATCCCTGTCAGCTTAGTGGTGAACGGAGTATTCGGGCTAAACCACCGTTTACAAACGAGCCCACGTTTACTTGCGCCAGATTTCGGGCATTGCGCCCGCGCAGAGACCTAATATACGTGAGGTGAAGCATCTGTGCATATGCCGTGCCGACAGCGACGCCACTGCGGCGAAGTGTCGTAAAATGCATCTTCGGCGCGTAAGAACGCGAAGATGGGCACGCC
>JAZHYW010003101.1:0-31325 GCA_037355805.1 Ixodes ricinus
GGTGCCTTCATGTGCGCTGGTTGACGCACATCTGGCCATTTCGTTTCCAACGCTTATTTTTATATTTTGTTCTGAAGCGCGTGAAGAGAGCGCCTCCTGCACGCGCTCGAGCGTATGACTTTGTGCTTTGGTGATATTTTGTTCTCGACGATTTTTTCGTATTTTCCCTGTGCGAGCGTGCTGTGTTCAGGTCAGTTCACGCGGGAGAAATCGGGATTTCTCCCAGCCGCATCCCGACGAAACGTCGGAGGCTCGCGATGTGCAAAAGCCACGCGTTTTCATCTCGTGATACGCGCGTGCCGGAGAAATCCCCGGGGTTTCTCCCTCGTGTGAACACCCGGCGAGATGTTTTGGTGGTGCCCTCTTATGGCTACCTCTCGTGACGTCGGTTATACCTTGCGAACAACAAGTTCGATGGTGTTTGTAAATGAGCATTGGGGAAGCTTGAAATCATTGCGATCTCAAAACAACACTGCCAACACCGTCAAAATTAAAGTTCTTACATTCCTCTTATTTCCGTCGATGAGAGATCCTTTACTGACGTCATAGTCAGCATTCGGCCTAATCGTGGAAGACTGACCACAACGACGCTTTCGATCGATCACGTCGCCAATACTTGTATCACCTTACGATGTACCGTAGGAAAGGCTACAAGTGCGAGCTCCACGCTCAGCGCACATCTCGGCGGCACAAGCTCTTGCGTTAGAGCAGCTCTAACGCTACGAGCTCGCGCTTCTAGCGCTTGTCTGCGGTACCACATGAGGTGACTCTGATTGGGGAGGAGATCGAACAGTCACGCCTCTAGCGGAACGCTGCAGCTGTGGGGACAACAAACCGTATTTTCTTGTTTGTTTTTGATAAGATAAATCGAAGATGACGATTCGAAGGCCGCTCCTCGTGCGACCAAAGCACTGGTCAGAGCGAAGCGCTCGTGCCCAGACCGTGCTCGGCCAGGTTCAATTTCTTTGTTAATGCTATGTTAGTAAACACCGGACTGTGGGGACAACAAGCTCGATAAAGTGTCCCCTGTAGTTCGATCTCCTGCCCAATTCGCGGCGAGAAGTTTGCGAATCGCCGCCTGGTAGTATTTGTTCACAACCCAGAGTGAGGATACTTCAACGTCCTCTGCTGGTGCAAGCACGTGCAATGCCAGGCTTCTATGCACTATGAAAATTAAAACACAACCGTCCGGGTAGCACCTGCACTATTGGCGACGTGCTCGACCGAAAGCGTCGCTGTGGTCGGCCTTCCACGATTGGCCGAACGCTGACTATGACGTCGGAAAGGGGATTTATCATCGACGGAAATAAGAGGAATGAAAGAACTTTAATTTTGACGGTGTTGGCAGTGTTCCTTTGAGAGCGCAATGATTGCAAGCTTCCACCATGCTATTTACAAACACCATCGAACATGTTGTTTGCAAGGTAATGACGTCACAAGGGGGAACCATAGGAGGGCGCCACCGAAACATCTCGCCGCTAATAGTGAGGAAAACAGAAGCGCCGCTCGCGAGCTTCCCACCGCGTATTGTAGATGGCTGGATCGCGGAGAGAGGCATGTCTTGCCATGTCTTGCTGGAGTCGAGCGGCACCACCGGCAGCCATCGCTCGACACCAGCTAATGCACAAGAGTGTATGGGGAAAACAGGGAAAACTGCAATTTCTTATCTTAGCAGGTTGATCTCGACGAGAAAACTTTTAGCGTGTTTTCCGGAAATGACATTCTGGACGCAAATATCAAAAGCGTTAATGTGGCTTTTTTTTAAATAAATGTTTCGTGGTTGAGGGTCCAGAGTTGAGGTCCAGAAAATTTGTTGGTTGTAAACTGCGATGCGGTTCAGTGAGACAGTGGTTTCCGAGAGTCAATGTGGAGTCGTTCGTGATCTCGAAGTCAGTTAAGACGCATTTACTGGGAGCATTCGCGTTGTTTTAAGTTCAAGCTTTCGCTTTGAATTGCAGTAAGGGCTTCTGGGACGGACTAAAACTTGGAGCGTGTCGTTTATTTGTTGAACGTTTCAATTATTTGGCAATCGAAGCTAGCGACGCCGACACAGACGGTGGTGCTCCGACACATTTGCTTTTTTTAATCGGCGTTCGAACGCTCAGCAAATACCGATTCAATCTCCAAACACCCGATCTAATGATCGCAGCACACCATAAAATACTCGCTTTCGAGCACCGTATAGGCTCGTCGCGTGTATTGCTCGGTGTCGGGCAATGGCCGCCGGTGGTGCCTCCGCGACGGTGTCTCTATCCGCGATCAAGCCCATTACAATTGTGGGTATGGACGAGAGCATGATCACGTGGCGAAGAGATAGACTTGTGCAGTGGTCCAGCAAGCGCGTATACCTCAGGGCTGAATAAGGTATAATGCGCACATCGCACAAAGACACTCCGCAGTCACTGTCTCAGGCCTTCCTTGTACGACGGTCACATTGATCCCACAGAAACGTGCACATGTAAAGCAACAAACAAGCTTGGAAGACTTGTAAAGCATGTCCGCAGACAGCTCTGTCATCATGCCTGCAGTGGACACCGCCGTCGATCGGAACGCGGGACACCTGTGCCGCCATCTTTTCCGTCGCTCTTTGTGCGAGACGTCGCGGTCGGACGCCCGAACCACACAATGTCCATCTTCGGGCAGCTGATGAATTGCCGCGAGTGGCCTTTTCCGGCCGACACTCATTCTTCCGATGACGACTTGCCCAACGGATCCTCTCTGTTCGGAGAAAGGTCGCGCGTCGTCACTGACATGCTGTCCCCAAGTACGCGTTTCACCCCAGAAGGCCCTTTCGCGCTCCTCTTGGCGCTGCTCGCATGAGTCACTAAAAATTGTATTTATGTTTGTTTAGGCACGGAAAGTCAGTCAGCCATAGTGGGCGTCTTGTATCTCCGCTGTAAGGCCAGTTCACACGTAAGTACAGGGTGTGTCCCTCCAAAAATTTGCTTCTTTTCTAACGGAAAAAAAAAATTATATCATCGAACGCTTTTTTTTATTCCAAATGCAGTCCTATAGCGATCCGAACCAGATGCCAAAGTTTCAGAACTAACCGGTATCTTATTCAAAAGTTATGGGTGATTTTCTGCATTTTTCAATGGGAAAATGGGAGCCTATTTGTGCCCGTGTTCCGTAACTGGCGCCATAAAGCTCCGTGTATTATAAGAGGTCCATCGGCCGCCGTTTTCCCATTGAAAATTTTTAAAACACAAGCCGAAAAGTTGGTGTGGGATAAAGAAGTTAAGGCAGCCATAGCGCGACGCCAGGAGGCATCTAGAGAACACAGATGGGCAAAGAAAAGGGGGGCCGCACCAGCAGAAGTAGCATCCAGATGGAGGAACTTTCAGGAAAGAAAGAGGGAGGCATCAGCATTATTCCAGGCCAAAATTGAGAAGGCAGGAGTGCAGTGGATGATAGAAATAAATCAGAATGATAGGAATGCTGCAAAAAGGTTCTGGGAACATATTAAAGCACAGGGAAAAAGAACGGAGGAATGTCAACAGATACTGACCACACAGGATGGGACAAGGGTAGAGGGGAAGAGGCACGAGAATACATTAGACGTACAATAGAAGCAGCTTTTTCGGAACTGGAACCAAATCAGGCTTTAGGGAACAGTAACAACAACATAGCACAAGAGGAGGTGTATAGTGAAACAGCTGAGATGACCACAGGGGAATGGGATAAAGCAGAAGGTAAGGTCCAGGCTGGAACTGCAACAGGCCCAGATGGCATACCAATGAGACTGATTAAAATGTTAGGCAAAATAAGCAAACTGAAGCTAAGACAGGTGATTAACCAAATAATTATGGCAGAGGATGTACCCAATGATTGGAAACTAAGCCAGATGAGACTATTATATAAGGGCAAGGGAGACAAAGACAGTATCACATCGTACCGACCAATCACGGTAACATCAGTAATCTACCGAATAGCTATGCAGATTGTAAAGAGAGAAATGGAAGAATGGGCAGAGGGCAAGCAGATACTGGGAGAGCTCCAAAATGGTTTCAGAAGGGATAGAAGGCTGGAGGATAACTTATTCGTAATCACGCAGTGCATAGAGATAGCAACGACAATGCAAAGGCCGTTATGGCTGGCATTTTTGGACATCAAAGGAGCATACGACAATGTGAATCAGACAAAACTCTGGGATCAACTGAAAAGATATGAACTAAATGAAAATTTGATTAAGTTTCTAGAACAGATATATGCAGATAACAGGGTAGTTATAACTTGGGAAGCCGAAACCACAAAACCAGCAGCAATAAAAAGAGGACTTAGGCAGGGCTGCCCATTGTCTCCCCTGCTCTTTATGATATACTTTAGTGAAATGGAAAAAAAAATTAGAGCAATGCAGTTTAGGATTTGATCTGACTTACATGGAGGGAGGGAAAAAAGTAAATCAAGTTTTACCAGGGCTGATGTATGCAGATGACATTGTACTTGTAGCACGGAGTCGAGAGACAATGCAGGGACTAATTAGAATTTGTGGCGGGGAAGGGGACACTTTAGGCCTAAACTTCAGTAGGGACAAGTCTGGGATACTAGTTCATAAAAACGCGAAGGGGGAACCTCTTGAAATGCAACACACTGTGAAATTCGGCTATTATGAAACACAAAGCACTGTGGAACTTTATTAAATACGAAGTTGTGTGTGTGTGTGTGGGGGGGGGGGGTATGGAAAGGAGTAATGGTACCAGGGTTGACTTTCGGTGATGCAGTCTTGTGTATGAAATCTGAAGTTCAGTCAAGCTTAGAGGTAAGGCAAAGGAGTGTAGGCAAATTAGCTTTAGGGGCGCAAGGTAACACATCAAATGAAGGGGTACAGGGGGATATGGGTTGGGCATCCTTTGAGAGCAGAGAGGCCACAAGTAAAGTTTGACGAAAGGCTAACAGATATGGAGCAGATGAGGTGGGCAGCTAAGGTATATAAGTTCCTATACATGAAAAGCTTGAACACAAATTGGACAAAACTGACTCGAAAGCTCGGTAAAACAAATTTTTACAGGCGGGCAGTGAAACGAAGTCAGTAGAAAACAGAGTTATAGGATGCAGAGAGAGAGAGAGATGTGGGAAGAAAGTATGCAGGAGAAATCAGCTTTAACTATGTATAGGTTACAAAAACAGGAAGTAAGGAAAGAAACTTTGTTTGATAAATCTCGGGAGAGCTCTTTACTGTTTGAGGCCAGAACTGGAGTACTAAGAACGAAGACTTATAGGGCAAAATTCGAAGATATAGATACAGTTTGTTGCATATGTGGAATGGAGAGCGAAACTATGGAACACCTGGTTCTGAGGTGCAAGAAGCTTAAAGGGATTGTCCGGTCAAATTTTGTATTCGAGAAAACAATTGAATATCATTGTTAATGCCTCGAGATGCATCGTACGTGCAATATCTGAATTTTATATGCCCCTCTGCATGAGAAATTGAATTTATACTCCTCCAATCGCACTCTAGCGTAAACGCTGTTTTCGGTGGCAACATGGGAGCTCTGACGTCACACAACACAAAGCGAGCATTTCTGTCTCGTCGTTTACCTGCGAGTGAGCGCCTCAGCGTGCTTCGTTTTTGTTGTTGTGCTCGACTTGTTTCGTGGTTGGGTGAGATTTTTGTTGTGCGGTTGGGTGCCACAACCACCGGGCAGCACATGCGAGCCAAGACATGACGTTCCACACTTTTCCGCGAGACGTGCAGTGACGAGCAAAATGGATCGTCGCCGTGCGTAGGGACTGGGTTCCCGTCAAGATCGAGATCCCGCTTATGCAGCAATCATCTCACAGAAAAGAGCTACGAGCTGAGCTCTAAGCGGACAGAAGGCTCGTAAGCTGAGGTGTGATGCTGTGCGAGCGATATTAAACTACGTCCATCCACTCCTCGCCCAAATCGGATCAATCAATTTGTTTATGCAGCGAAACCGAAACCAACAGCTAGACCACCTGGAAACGATACCAGAAGTTGTATTTAGCACGCGTGCAGCCAAATTCTGTTTGACCCGCTTGTGAAAATACAGCGTGGCTACGATTCACCAAGCTCATCCAAGTCAAGTGACGACATGCATTTGAACGATTCGCCGGTTGCCTTCGACCCGCGGTCATCGCCTCTGAGGGAAAGACCCGCAGCCTCTCATCACCGATCCAGTGGATCCGCCGAAATGTGTACCCATATGCCGCTTCGTGTACCTAGTTGCCGCTTCAGAGGCGAAATCTGCATCCTTTGCTTTGCAAGCGCTCCTAGTTCGATCGGTGGCCGTCGCAGTTGTGATTGCGCGAAACGGCATACGTTTGCTCGAAGCTTATGGCTGTTTTCGAGTAATATCCTGCTAAAAGGCGTGACTTTTTTTTTTTTGCACACGCTTGGGAACTGCATTAAAAGAACCGTATTTCAGTAGGGTACAGCCTAGGACACTGGTTCTCAACCATCGATGTTTCGCGGACCCCTTGTGGATCGGCGGAGATGATGGAGGACCCCGTTCGTGGTGAGAGGAGAGGAAAGGTATAGGTTAAATATAATAATGATTTAATAAATGGATAAGGGCTAGTGTGAAGTAGACCTCTCTTATTGACGTTCACACGAAAAGACTCGCCCGAAAAACTAAAACATTTCTTTTCGACCTGAAAAAAAAAAAATACAACTTTTATTGCCGGGCTTGACTGATGAGGCAGGGCTTCGCGGACCCCTAGAATGCCTTCGCGGACCCCAAAGGGTCCGCGGACCCCCATTTGAGAACCACTGGCCTAGGAGACTATATAATTCAAAACAAAATACAAGACATCCATCGACCAACGCTTGTTATCCTGTCCATCCGACAAACCTTTGCGTTTTGTGACGTCACGCAGCAGCTACGGATGTCAGCCATTGACACTGGCGAAATTCGGGGTGCAGTTTCGTACACACGCTCATGAAAGGTTTAATTAATAACGGGAGATCATATATCAAAATAAAAATGTCGTTTGTCTACATGAAGGCTCCCTCGACGTAGCGAGCACAAAAAGTTAAGTACTTCCGGTTTCGACCGGACAATCCCTTTAAACCTGCCCTCCCTGAATGAAGAACAGACGTAGAGGGGGCCCTGGGTTTCGGTGGAGAAGATGGAAGGGTGGATTATAAACGGGTTGAGGAAACGAAGAGGAGGTTAGAGCATTGGTGGAAGGAAACCACGGAAAACTGAAATTGGTAAAACCAACTAGCACAACTGGAGACAGGAAGAACAGAGGAAAATAGGGATTCCCTCCCGCGTGGCTCCGGCCCAAAGTCTCAACCCTATCTCTCAGTGGGTCTGCATAGTTGCAAGGACCCAGCAGGTGAAGAGAAATTGGCGACTCCTCACAGTGGGGAGAAGGCGAAAGCATTTCACTCATGTATGCTATATGTGGCGCAAGCTACCAGCCCGTATACAATAGTAGGCATAGACAATACACATCCATATATATACATCCATCCATCCGCTATCACCACGAACACCACGAAAGCATCACGCTACTCTGCAAATCCGCGCTGCTCGCTGCTGCATAAAAAAATAAAAAAAAAATAATAATAATAAAGTTCGGTTGTTTATGGTTTTTGACGGGATTATACGGAGGGGTCGAAGTAAACCCGAGAAGAAAACTAGAATATTCGCAGGTGTTCCGAAGTGCACAAAGCCGGCGAGAAGCGCAAACGCTCGTCATCTGCGGGAAGTGTGCCCTGCTGGAGGGGGAAGAGGAGGTCCTCTGCCGAATTGAGACACGTGCACGTGCCTTGAAAAAAATAATATTAAAAAAAACTTGGCACCACTCACCTTACGACACAGGCGATGTGTCGGCTCCACGCTGAGTGAAAATTTAACAGAGGGACATCATATAAAAAATCTTAAAATGAGTTGGGCGGGATTGGTTTTATTTAGAGCCTTACCGTTTAGACTGGCATTGTCTGACCCGCCTAAAAATGCAAACGGAACGACGGAAGACTCGGAAGAAGCGAGGGTAGAAAAGAAAGAAAGACGGCGCGAAGCGAGCGTTTTGATCCGAGGTCATGTATTAGACCCGGCCGCGTAGCATGTGGCGTTAAGTTAGTCTATGTTGCCGACGGTCTGGTAACAATGGAGAGTTTTAGTAGATCGTTCCGCTACCTCTGGTAACGACCCGATAACGATACGGTACTCATGCGCAATGGTGTCGAGGAGTATCGGGTATCGTTATCAAGGTCATTGAAATGGAGTACTAAAACAGTTACGTCTGGCCTCGCTGAAACGGAATTGCGTATAGACGCGCGTTGACAAAGCCTCGAGCCATGAGCACTTGTGTTGGACACATCTACGAAGAGGGGGCTCAGTGTTGGCTGTCTCTGGTTCGCGGTACGTTGAAACGTGTGCCTTGCCCCAAGGCACGACAGAGATTGCCAATTTTCTTCTTTCACGCGTTAGTTTATACGTCGTGGCGCACCTCGACAACTGTTCAGTGATTGTGGTCTTGCTTTTCTTTCGTGGGTTCTCCGAGACATTCTCAATATTCACTGTGCTTGATCGATATATCATATTACTTCCGTTTAGGAGTGGAATATGGCATAAACGTTTCAAATGCATAGGTGAAATAGTTTTGAAAGTGCAGGCTTACAAGGTTCACTGAAAAGCTGATCCAGCAACCATAGTATACCAATTTCTGGGGAAGGGGGGGGGGGAGAGAAACAACGCGTAAAAAATGCAATTTGACCGATGCTTAAGTGTTCTTTCTTCGGCTTTTGGTGGAGGCGCGACCGACCTGAGTGGGGACGAGCACCCTCGAGTGACGGTCCAGCTGACCCTTTATAAAAAAACCTTCCAGCAATATTGGCAGTTGCCATTCCTTGGGCACAGAAGCGCGTGATTGGTTAAGAGTCGTCGTCAAAGGCTAACGCAGCCCTCGTGTCCAGTATGTGCTCAACCTGCTACCAGATGGCGCGCGCACTTTTGAAAGGGGTCTATAAGCCGTCGGACCGTCACTCAGAGTTCTGCTGTATGTACACCTGGGATCCGATATGCATACGGCAAGTCATGTATACGTACCTGGGCTCAGATTTCGGTCAAGGCGAGAGCAAGAGCTTTGTCGGCTGCTGATTGGACGCGGCATCGTACTACGCATCGTACAGAAACGAGATTGCTACCTTGGTGGTCACTATGAAAAATTATTGAGATGCGTATCGTTCAGAATATTTAAGCTTTTAATTAGCTTTGCCCAATTAACTTCTTTTAATTTGTAAAAATGAACGACATAGTTCTACGTAGAGACTTCTTGGGCATCATCAAAATCCACTCTACATCCAAGTTTACAAAATTTAAAAATGCGTGTCTTGTTTGTTCGTTGTTGTTTTTTTGGGGGGGGTGGGGGGTACCCCAAAATGCGTCCAACTTGGTGCGCCTGCGCGGGATTTTGCCTCTCACTAGAGGTGTGCGAATTAGGTTTGCAAGAGGTGTACAAAATGAGAGAGAGGCGAAGATGAGAGAGCTCTGGTTGGAATGACTAGTGAGTACACGCTGAAGCTATAACTGGCTTGGTCTCTACTCGCTGTTCGAATGCTTTCGAAGATCGAGTAGCTTTGTATCTCTAATCATCCCAACAAAATTCCAACCAGAGCTCTCGGTGTTCTGACGTCCTCACACGCTCTGGCCTCCAACCCCTCCTCAGTTTCTACCTGGATATCATTTCATTCGAAACACTCTTTCAACCTTCCAAGTATCCGAGTTCATCGCATGTTCGAAAATTTAAAGGGGCAGTGCAACGATTTTAAGGTTGAAAGAATTTATACCTATTGTATTTCTTATATTGCTCATCGTTTCACAAGTAAACGAAAACATACATCCTTCCCCCGAGACACAGCGATTTCGCTTCGTAATCGCAAAGTAAAAAAAAATAATTATTTGCCGATCTGCAGCCCCGTGTGGCGGTTACAGGAACTGCTGTGTGACGTACTCTGGGGGATGTCGTTTGTAAGTTAGCGATTTGTGCAATTTTCTGGACAATTTCAGTTTTTTTTTTATTGTCGTTTGAGTTTGAGCAGTACTTGAAAACTCTAGTATTATCTCTAAAATGCATTAAATTGTCGTGGCGCCATCTGCCGGAAGTCAACAAAACCAGCCCCCATATTGTGGTAAAATATACGAGCGAACGCTAGTGTTGCTGTCGTCGCAGCGTCCCAACTACTGAGTGCCGAAGCTTCCGTGGGCTGTGAAGCTGAAGAGCGACTTCAGCAGAAGAGCCGTCTACAATATCCACCACCGGTGCTGTGACGCCGCTAGGATCGCGGCCGGCGACAACATGACATTTTTATGACGTCATCAGGTGGAAATCGAGGGACCACTTTTTCAAACACCAGTTGGAGGCCCATTCCAAGCACCGTAATTCAAGTGTTTCTTCTTTTCTTTTTTTCTTCTCTCATTTACTTTTTTTTAGTTGCTGGCCAAACACCTTGTATTGGCGACGAGAGCGAACGAAAGCGTTGCTGTGGTCGGCCCACCACAATTGGCCGAATGCTGGCTATGACGTCAGCAAAGGATATCTCATCGACGGAAATAAGAGGAATGTAAGAACTTCAATTTTGACGGTGTTGGCAGTGTTGCTTTGAGAGGGCTATGACTTCAGGCTTCCACCATGCCCATTACAAACACCATCGAACTTGTTGTTCACAAGGTAATAACGTCACGAAAGGTAATCGAACGAGGGCGCCACCGAAACATCTCGCCTCTAATAGACTAGTAGAATGCTTTGTTTCCACGAGAAATCGCGCATAGAAGGCACTTTCCAAAACCAGGCACTCACACTCGTGCCTTGTGCACTTGGCGCCAATGGCGATCCCCCACTCCCTAAATATATGTGGAACACTCCAACTAGAGCCACTAAATAAGCTACGTGAAGAGTACTGACAATCTATTCCCCGATTGTCTTCTGGGTGCCGCCGTTTTCGTGAATAGTGCAGAGAGAGCGCAAGTGGCGACTTCGCGAGCTTTAGATACGGTCACAGGAAGCTCGGGGATTATCGTCGTGCTCTGTCCCGAGCACGTATAATATTCTTAGAGGACGGACAACCGCCTCCTCTGATTTCAGATAAAACTCCAGATAACTGGCAACAATAATTTGAAGCACGAAAATGGCTTAGGTGTCGTTGCTCTCAAGCGTAGTTTATTTAATGCCTCTAATTCGAACGAACTTTACCAAACGCTCTAACGAACTTTTTCTAATTCGAACCTTTCTAATTCGAACTTTTTCTAATTCGAACTTTTTGTAGTTCGAACTTCTTTCTAACTCGAACGACGAGCGCTTGAACGAACGAACGTGATTGGGAAAAACAGCGGGCGAAGCCTAAATTCCGATGCGCGCATTCGACGCCACCGGAGGTGAAGCGTAATGTGGAAGGAACGCCACGCGGCGGCTATATCCCCGGCAGCGTATTCGGAAAAGCTTGTGGTGCGAGTCGACTGACCAATTTCGGCACTCTGATTGGCCCGTTTTCATGGACGTCACCTCGGCCGGTTTACTGGGTAAAGAGAAAAGGACGGCGGGGGTGAGGCTGAGTGATTTAAGCAATGTGACGTCCATGAGAACGCGCCAATCAGAGGGTCGAAATTGGACCGTGTCTTTCTCCACAAGCTTTTCCGAATGCTCACCCCGGGCAAACAAGCGGTCGGGAGGGACAGCAGGGAGACGGCCGGTGGTACTATACGCGGGCACGAAGCAAGCCACGAGACGCGCGCAAACCCCCGAAAGAAATAATGATGGGGCAAGAAGGAGACATTCCCCTTCTCGAGGAACACACCTGGCGTTTCGGCCGGGCGGGCGGGCCACGAAAGCACCGCTCTTCGTTGGCGCGCAGACCGGTGCAGGGTGTCCCCGCTCCGGTCTGCTCGAGAGGAGGAACGGGAGAAGGAAACCCGAGAGGGGCGTCTGTGTTTCGGCCGGGCTACCGGTGTCGCGTGTGCCGGGCCCGCGACCGTCGCGTGAGCACGTCCGTTTCCCCGTGGAGGCCCGAGCAGGAGCAGCCGTCGTGCCCGGGATGGGAGAGAGCGGCGACGAATCCGTTGACGCTCGCCGCGTGGACGCCTGCCGAAGGCTTCCCAGGCCATTGTGCGCGAACAAGTCTCCGAGTACGCTGCCTCTTGGCGCGTTTCAAAGAGCCTTTAGTTGCAAAAATCCCCGCTTGCAACATTGCGCGCGTTGCATTATGGGACCTTTTTGGCCACTGAGAGGAGTGGCATGGTTTCGATTTCGATGTTGGCCAAGTAGAGCACCGCAGCAGTGCATGAAAATGAAGTCAGCGCTCGCTCGCGGTGCGCCGATTCCGTTAAAACACGGTCCTTTTGGGGGAACAGCAGCAGCACGACCGGCTGGCCGTAGCTCCTACTCCAAATAAAATCCACAGCAAATACGCGCTGTTACGGCTTTCTTTTGGCTCCGCACTATAGAGAGCCCGCGCTGCACCGACTAGCACTATTGCGTTTCACCGCACTAACGCATTAGACGAAAATCAATAACTAAAAGTACGCGTGCATGACCCCTGGAAGGTGCACTAACCTACATCGAGCGAGGCAGCTGCGCTCTCCCCGCCGACGTTACGCTGGCGACCTTGGCAACACCGCAGCAGCTGCAGGTTGCTCGCTGCACACAACAGCACGCTGCACACTGCGTCCCAGTGCAACGACTGTGTACATACTGTCTTTATTGCCCCGTTCACGCGACGATTAAAGGACACGAAATACTGGCGTCCTAGATCTAACTCCGTGTTAAAGTGACGTAATATCCAATAATAATTTAAAAGAAAAGCGAAGGAGACAGGGGAGGACAGATAGCCCGGGGACTTTAACGCGCACCACGCAGTAGTAATACAACGACCGCACGCCGGTACGATGCTTCCGATGTATACATAGTATATGCTTCCAGCATGTCTGAGGACAGTTTTTGTATCACGAACGCGACAGGAAAGGCAGAATTCTGTATGATGCATGAGCGGCGTGACGGCGCGGCTCGGGGCCCGCTCGTCCAGACGGTGTTTCTGGCGCTCGCATCTGCGCCCGCATCTATACCGCAGACGCGACCTGGGACGTGGAAACGGGGCCTGCTCGAATCTCCACCTCCTCGCCGCCGGGCCTTCCAGCGCGGCAGCGACGCAGTCCCCGAATTCTGTCCCAAATCGAGATATATCCTCTATACCCTAGACCCCGGGCTGGTTTTCTTCACCTCCTCTCCCTCCCTCCTAACTCAAAAGACGGAAGAAGAAAAAAAAAAGTATGGCCCCGGGGTGGGAGCCCGGTCCAAAAGCCCTCGTGAGGAGGCTCGGCGCAAGAAGTAAAGCGGTCCAAAGGTCGCCCCACCTTCGAACCGCGGCGGGATTTCAAAGCGCCCCGCTCCAGGGACGACGCGCCGCCGGGCTCCCGGTCTTCCCCTCTCGCCCCTCGTCCCTCGCCTCCCCAACTCCAACCGCGCAACAAACTGCTCCGCCAAAAAAAAAAAAAAAAAGAAGTTAATAATATGCGGATATTGTGGCGGACTCTGCTTAATATCACTTCACTCATAACCTCCGCATTCCGGATAATATTAGCCCCGAGAACATGGCGTGGCGCCACCTGACGGGCCTATCGTCGTGACGTAGAATGAGGGATCACGTGACCGTTTCCTGCACTCTGCGTCAAGAATGGAGTATCTCGGTCTTCACTTTTTGAGTACTACGGGTGTTTAAGGCTTCTTTTAACCCAGTGTTTCGTTTAACTACACGACCCCGTCAAGTTCCTAAATCGGCTACCGTACGAATGCTTCCGGGGAGCCGGTTAGCCGGTTGCAGGCGAGCAGGGAAACGGTTGCTGCACGAAAGCGCGGCGGCGTGGACTGGCGCGGCGGAGGGTACGGGTCAACTTGTCGTTTTCGGCGGCTGTCTCGCGTATCGCAATGAATGCTTACGAAGTGCGACCTACCGTTGAAGGTAGGCGAATTTTTTTTAACTTCTATTCGACCGGGCACCGCGTTACAACTGTGTACCCCTTTTCAGTTGTGCTGTCTGTAAGCAGCGTCGATGCGTTCGTGGACAAGGCCCACTAAATGTCCCGCGTGTTGCTTGAGGGCGAAAGTGTTCTTGAAGCGGGACACGTGTTCTGTACAATCAAAAAGCTGGATAAGGATTGCTACACGTTCATTGGATTCGTACTCCAAACATCGGCACTCACTTCGTACCCGCACGAGCTGGATGGAAGAAACGTCGGTGACACATCGAGCCCCTGCAAAGCATGGGTGAACGAACATGCCGTGTATCATTACTTGGTTAGGTTGCATGTACCCACCGGCCAGCGTGCTGTGAAATCAATCGAACCTCGCGGCCAGAGCCGGGAGCAAAACAACTGGAGCACTCAGACAGTTGCGTTTGATTGCGTTTCGACTGCGTTTCGGCTGCGAGAAACCAGGAAATCCCTGCTGCTTATATCGCGTGCAAACATGATTCCTTGAATTGGATTCCACGCTTCATACGAAGCACAGATGTGCCGGTGTCTCGCTTTCGGTTCTCAACACAACACAGTTAAACGCACTCATGAACGCAAGTGTCTCAACCGGCGTTTAGAGATTGCGATTTTCGATGAACGGTGAAGTGAAGCGTCTTCTTCCAAATATAATCGGTCGTCTCCCGTTGTTATCGTAGCTCAGGAATAAAGAAAACAAAACCCCCTGGCTCAGTGGTAACATGCTCGCTTCCCAAGTCGCGAGTCGCAAAATCAATACAATGCAACTAATTTTTTTTTTTTTTACGTTTTTGAAGCACAGGTTTTGTAACTTTTTTGCGATGTCGGAATTTTCGAGCGATGAATATTAAAGCTTGTTGATAACATTTAATTTCATAAACTAATATCAGACCATTCAAAGGCCAATGACAGTTCGTGCACAGCGTCGCTGTTTTTCTTTTTGTAAAGAAAGATTATGCAAATATTCCTGTAGCTAGGTGTATTAGAGTTGTAGAATTGGTTTATTTGGGCTGCTACAAGATAAACAGATAAGGTACAAAAATAAAAATATTACTTGCTAATACGAGTGCAGCTACTTGCATCAGCAATCTTTAAAGTAAAATAAATAAAGCCACGTAACACTCTCACATTTATGCAGCTGCTGGTTGCTTAAATACCACTAAGCTGTTAGTGATGTTTGCATTAAAAAGTCAGTGAAATCTTATGGCTTGTTACCCTCTGTAAATTACTGTTTCAAATCTATTAGCACTCATCTCTACTTGCATTGCGTGACGCCAACTTGTACATACATTTTTAACCCCATTGTTCAAATAATAAAGCTGCATGAGAAAGGTACTGCCACGCAGGGTGAGACTGTTCACATTTTATGAATCATATTGGAATGCTTCTCCTTGGGGTAGATGTGGTAGCTGATATTTGGGTCGGTCGCGTAACTGCGGCATTGCGGCCCCGAACAGTACTTTACCATTGCTCCCTAAACTCGACAGCTGCCGAAGCCGATCCACGCCTGCACTGATCAAGCTTCAAACACAGAAAAAAGTGCGAAAGTACCGATTGAAGGGCTTCCGAAGGCCCCGACCAAAGCAAGGCGGAATAGCTGGCCTTATCACGTGATCCTCCATCCTACGTCACGGTCGAGCGATCGCAGCGCTCCATTCTGGTCCCGCTCGGGGCCAATAGCCATGCCAAAATGAAGTTGCTCCTATGTATGCGTCGTTTCTGATCGAAAGACGGTGGTTAAATGCCCTCCGCGTTCCCTATTCCATCCCGAATATTCGAGTAAACGTCCTATCCGTTCCTCTATTTTCCAGCGAATTTGAGGGCTAGAGTTAATAACGATATATGGCTTGCAAGTGACGTCATGTGACGCTGGTGGTCATTTTGGGTCACTGCTAGTTGTCCTTAGCCAGAACGAATTCAGTGCTGACAAACACATGTTCCAAGAGGCATGCGCTCAGCAGCATGGACACCACAATGGCCGCTGATATAACGTCAGTGCGAGCTACCTATTAACTCGCGCGAAGTGTGCGTGTACGTATAGACGATTGCAAGTAAGGCGACTGGTGGCCGCCATGTCTTTGGTCGTGCGGACAAGCCAGTGCAATTGCAAGCTTGCCAAAGCTATCTTCACGGGCAGGCTGAACGTGCTTGCATGCATGAGGCACCCGTCGAGGAGACATGCTTGCAATTATCTATTCGTCGTGCCTGTGCACGTGCTGAAACAGAGTGCATCCACAAGAACGAGGCGAGTGGATAGCTTCTGAGTGGCCTTCTCTGCGAACGGCTCAAAGCCGCAAGTACTCTCGGGCATTTGCGGAGGGCCCCTGCTCCGAGATAATGCAATCGCGGCAGCAGTTGGGAGAGACAGGCATATACAATTATACTCTATGGAGAATAATTCCACGGACAAAAGGCATAGACTCGCATTGGTTCGGTGAGTCCAGCCTCTGCGGAGGCTGGACTCACCAAACCACCAGCGTCAGCACTCAGAATTGGCATTGAGCAGAGCCAAATCCGCGGAGAGTCGTCTGCTGCACGACGGTAAAACAAACGAACGACGAGCTGCCGGACATCCTCGCTCATCAGCCTACGTCCTATCCCAAAAGAACGCAAAAAAAAAAAAAATGCTTGAGGTATTGCGGGAGTGCATCTGTACAAAGTTCACCGCGCGGCGCTCCTGCACTAAGAAAACTGGTGGAACAACGAGAACACGACCCGACGAGGTCAGCCTTCCTTAATTACCTTCTAGTACAAGTTCGCAACAAGATGCACCACGTTGCTGAAACTCCCGCCAACTTCATACATTTCCAACAAGAGAGGCAAAACTTGCAAAAAGGACCACGTGAATTTTCAGGTGTCGCCCAGAGCTGCGGTGATTAAAACCGCGGGCGGCAGCCGCATTGCGTCGGGCCCCGTTGTTCCGCAAAGCGGAGCCACGGAAACCGGCGTGAGCGGCGGCCGTGGCCCCCGCTCCTCGGCCGGGGAGGGAGCGAGCCTGGCACACCGCCGGGCGCGTGGCCAGCACGCCCCGGCAGCTGGCGGGGGCCCCGCAACAGATGCGCGGGGGGGTCGTCTGGGACCCCCTCGGGCGTCCCCTCGCGCCGACAGCCGGGGACTAGGGCCTGCTGGCACCGCGTTGCCAGTTGGCTTCCCACCGACCTCGCGACCGGTGGTGCACTTGGTCCGATCGTCGAGTCATCGCAACCTCGCGTTCAACTGGCAAAGACGACCCGGTGCAGTCGTCCCATCGTCGGGCCATCTCAACGTCGCGTTCAACTGGATTCTTCCTCCAACCCTTTTCGACACTAATCAATCCATGAAGCAATCAAAGGCGACGTGTTGAACTATCGGAGGCCCCTCCATCGTGATCGTGTGCAACTCGCTGACGTTCAACGATGGTCGTGATGTGCCTTGCGTACCCGCCGCCGCGGACTGCGATGCAGACCTCGCGGAGGGATCGACGTCCCTGCGACCAGATCTTCGCGGACCAAGGGTCCCCCGTGCAGAGCAGGTGCGTGCCTCTTCGCCGAGTCGCGACGGCTTTCCATCGCTCGTGGACATGGGCGCCCTGGCGCTCGAGCGCCTTCAGCGTCGATCAATGCTGCCGCGACGTACTCTTCATTTCTGAAATGCCACATAAAGTTCTCCACGGGTGGTATTCACTGGACGTCATTTTGCGCGCTGTGCACTGCGCAGCGCGCAGCATTGATACGCAGTGCGCATACGCAGTGCGCTGTGCACTGCGTATGCTCAGACATGTGTAGGCAGTGCTAAGACAGGCAATCTTACTTTGGAGGAATGCACGTTGCAGAGGAATTGTGTAAGGCTCGCCGTCAGCACGCTCTCAGCAGCCGCATCTCAGCTATGGATGCCAGTGAATACTCCCTATTTATAATTCGCGCTTCTCCGTTCCTCGTTCTTGATCCTCGCATCTGTCGTCACCGACGAATGCAGCAATCTTGACCTGCTCGCTACACATATCAATCCCGGCAGCCATGCTCAAGCACTTGGGGCTTTTGACAGTGTGGCTAGCTTTCGAGCGATCCGAGTGGAATCGCGTAGCTTAAGTCTGGACGATCTTCCGAGGGTGCATCCTGTGCACGCGTGCCGTGGAAGCCCTTCCTTCCTTCGGAGACACTCGAGTTGCGTATCTCTTTAACATCGCGGCACGACGTGCTTACCAGAGCAGTGCACTCGAGAATACTCCCAGGCTGACAGGTGCGATCGTCGGAGATCCCAGGATAGCCTGCGAGCATCTGGCACACTTTTCTTCTTTTGCAATTAACAGCCTTCACTGCTAGCGGAATTATCGCACTCGAAAAAATCTCGTGAACGCCGGCTGATGATGCCCGACCGTAAAAACCGCTGTTAACTTGTCGAAAAAAAAATACAGCTGTAGTTGGGGCGAGTTGGAGCAGGTTATAGGAAACGTTGAGACTTTGAACCATTCCTTGTCCTTGCCCCAGTCGTGTCATTGTACGTCACGGGCTAGAACAACAGGGAGGAGTGTGAGTTGTCCCGCCGCCACCGAGAGTACCTTTAAAAACGGCGTCTCTTAAAGCGTGCACGCGCTACGAAAGCACCTCGAAAAGCAACGAGCGCGTGGTGGAGGCCGCGGACATTCGAGAGACGCCCCGCCGTTCTCATTCTGTGGCTATAAACGATTAATTTCACGGACCCAGTCCCGAACGGCGTAGTCCCCGCGCCCGTGGTATCTCAGGCGATGATAGCGCCGCCGCGACCCCGAATTCGTATAACGGCGATGACGTCATGGCGTGTCAGCTTGAGTCACGGCTTTGCCCGTCCCCCATTGCCCATTGTTAAGCCATTCGAGCTAATCTGGGAGGTTGTTGGTCGACCAATTAGGTGTTTTCTGCGCCTTTCTCTGTCGTGTTTACATTTTCCTTGAACTACGATCGGGGGATCGGTGGCCGCAGAGCCGTTTATACTGAGAGAGTTTGGCCAATGGGCGGAGCTTGTTGGCCGCTAGAACAAGCGGATATCGCGGTAACACAATATGGCGTTACTTCTTTGTCTTGTTCATTCCTGAGAAATCGCGTAGAGTTCCTATGAGTCAGAGCCACAATATGGCGGACGGAAGTAGTCATCCCCCGGTTGTCAGACTACGCTGCTGTGGTTGCCAGGCTGTCAAAATCTCCTTAAGAAGGCCAAACTCTCTCAGTATAAATGGCTCTGGGTGGCCGAGTGGGCTAGCGCACCACGCCAGCTGGGAGCACGTGGAGCGATGCTCGCGCTGCAGAACCCAGAGTCCTGGGCTCAATCCCCACCCCTGCCCGTTTCGATATGAATGAGCATCGTACCGGCGTGCGGTCGTGTATCACTATATTGCGTGGCGCACGTTAAAGACCCCAGGCTAGCGATTGTCCGCACCGCACTGGCTAAATTTCTCATCTACAGCTGAGATACAAGTCGACCATTGTGGCAGACTAACTTCAGGCAGTACAAACATACACACAAAACAATCCTTTATTTTTTAGTTACGATTTTTATTGAAAGAGATGCAGTAGCCGAATCTCACTCCGGCTTGCCCTGGCAAGCCCGAGTGAGAGGGGGGGGGGGGGCCCATGGCATGGGGGGGGGGGGGGCGCCTATGACAAAATGCTGTATGAGGGGGAGGGGGAGAGGATGTCCCAGCAAAATGGAAGATATGAGGGGGGGGGCGGTCCCCATGGGCCTCCCCCTGGCTACGTGCCTGCCTCAGTGAAACGGGTAAAACTCAAAAATGGGGTTCGAACTGGGGACACACGTCCAATGGCCCAGCTTCCTGTTTCACCAGCCAAATTTCCGACGCAGTTGATTCGGAATTTTTTTGTCCTCGTTTGATAACCAGCGCGCGTACACGAACATGTGACGCTTTACAGATGCCGGCCGTTTATCCACTCACGGGATTCTTTGTCCTTTGCTTACTTTTTGTTTGCAGCGACGGCTGTTAGTAAGAACCTCCCCGGGGAATGGCGTGGTCGTCCACTGCCAAAACTGCCGGTAACGTCTGGGGGCTGCAAAAACATGTGGGAGCATTTGGCGGGTAGACAAGCGGAGCAAAAAAACAAACAAACTTGCTCACCGTATAGCCGCAGAACAAGTCGTCTGCTTCCACGCGCAGGGGTTGCGGTGACGTCAGAACGACGCCGAGTTCTGATTGGCTGTGATTGGAAGGATAGTGGGTAGGTCTCAATGCTATACCCGTTTTCACCTCAAGAACCGTAGTAAAAAAAAGTGCGGCTCCTCGCGGAGCATTACTGATTTCCTCCTTTGTGTAGATAATTAAGATATATGTAGGCGAATTCTAGATTAGATATATGTTCTCTTATCAAGACGTATACACGTTCCAATCTCGCCAAAAGCATCGCTTTTTCCTCCGACAACCTAATCTCGTAAGAACTACTTCGCGCCGCGTATGAACGATGCGCAACGATCGCAACCCCTGTGCAAGAAGCAGATAAACTTGCCCTCCGTATAGCGTAAATACACTCAAGTATATAAATATATAAATACATCATTTTCTCGTTTTTTTTGTTTGTTTGTTTTTACACATTTTTGCGTTAAATTATTTGCAACCTGCGCGAGACACTGTCGCTTCAGCTCGAGCTGTTTCGACCACATTTGAACGTGAACCTGCGAGCTGTCGCCTGCAGCCTCGCTTGGCAAGGCGGAAGTGCGGCCCGTCTCTGGGAATCGCGGCGCATCACCGTCGTTGCACGGGTGACAGGACTCGAGTTCCCTTTGCGCGCCGCCCGGACGAGCCTCGATTCAAGAGAGGAAGCAATTCAAACCACGGATAGCGTTTGCAATTTAATTTTCGGACGCCCGCTGCGCAAATTTGTGGCTCGTGCGCATGCGCGCGTTGCCGTGTTGCAAAAAAGGATGTCAGACGAAAACGCTGACTAAAGCGATGGATGACCCGACGCTTTGGCAGCTTTGGGCTTCTCCGTCGCACCTTGTACCGTTGCAAACGCGGGCCCATAAACAGCGTGGCTTCGATCGAGCTGTTGGAAACACTCTCAAATCTGGGCACGCTATACAGACGACAGCTTTACAGGGCAGCGACGTCCCGCGCCCCGTCGACGCAGCTGTCCCCGCGCGTGTCAACGGGCACCAGCCGGCGTCGTGCCCCTGAGCGATAGGACTGTTTACAAGCGCGTCGGGGAAAGCGCGTCAGTACCTTCGACGGAACTGCCCTGTATGCCTACTGCGCTCCTGCCTCTGAAGCCGGTATGTCTCCCGGTATGTTCGTCTAGTATCAGCTGATGTCGATTGTCCTAAGTGATTTTCCAAAGCTTTGTGCTCCCCCCCCTCCCCCTTTCTATCTTAAAACTCCCCACCATACAGACGACATTCTTAGAGACGTGGTAAATACGTGCAGTTTTGTCTAGTTATTATAAAAAACTCACAATTAAAAAACCTTTTATTTTTCTCTCTTTTTTCTGGTTTGGGGGGGGGGGGGCTTTATTAGCGAGACATCACTGTATCAGTTAGACAGCTTGGATTATCTAGTGATTCCAGAGTGATATCGGTCATATCAGTATAATGGTATGTGTTTGTTCAAACATGGAGTCAGCACCACTGGGCGTGGGTGCCCGCTGTAACTGAGACATTTAGCCAGTGCAGCATCATTGCCCTGGGGTGTATCACGCAGTAGAGTGACCTGCACGCCGGTACGATGCTCATCCAGATCGGGCAGGGTGGGGATTGAACCCTCTGGGTTCTGCAGCGCAAGCTTTCGCTCTGTACGTGTTCCGAGGACGGACAGTATTTGCCCTGCCCAGTGGCGGCTGTTTCAAAGGGGGGGGGGGGGACACGCCTTGCCCGCGTGACAAAGGGCGAAGGCCTCAGTTGTGGCCCTGGCTACTGATCTTTCGAACGACATGTTCGGTTGCGTGTGTGTAAAGAGCAAGGTGGAAGCTTAAATCATAGCCAAAGTTGACAGTGTGATATTATACTCTTGTCTCCGTCAATGAACGCAAAGTTGTTGTTGTTGTTGTTGTTGTTGTTTAAGGCGTCATTGTTATTTCGTGTTTGACCTATCTCGAAAGTCGACCACATCGTTGCTTTTGGTAGCGCACGTTGCCTCGTCGACAGCCATAACCGTTCTAAAGCAAAAATCTAGAACAAGTTGCATTTTGGCCGAGCGTTCATAGACGACTTATTTTGGCTATTCACCTAAAATATTTTGGACAAATAAAGCGAACGCGTGCGGCACGTTTACCTATAGTTCCAACTTCCGAGCAGTTTCCTTGGTGCTTGGCTATATTTAGCGAAAGACCTTTCGAAAAAATCCCAGACGGCTTCGCGACAATCCTTAGATTGCAACGCGAGACACGGGGAATTGTAGCGGCTGTTACGATGTTCGATCAGTGCAAAGCCCTTTGATGTGTGTTGACTATTGGTCAAGCAGCCTCGTGTGGCCCCTTGGAAGCCAAATGGCAGCGGAGCATCTTGCTCGTGGCACGTGTCTTGCACGTTCCCGCAACAATTAATGCTTGGCGGTATATACTTGTAAGAAAGCTTAGTGGTTTTATCAAGGTAACTTACGCTCATGCTGACCCGGGCGATCCTGGAAGCGGCACCTCTTATCCTTGTAAGTTCTACCCCCCCCCTACCCCCCCCCCAAAAAAAAAAAATAACGCAAACGCAAAACAAAGTCGATACGTACTCTGTTTTCTTATCGTCCTGTCTTCATTGCGTCTTGGAACCATAAGATGTCAAACCAATTTGAACTTCGTCTTTTGTTCCTGGGTGATTTTTCACCGTGTCGAACATCGATCGTCATAATCCGCCGAGAAGACGGCGAGTGTGCCATAAATATTTGAGATGTAAAATGCAAACCCATTGAGCGACTTTAGTGGAACGGTCTATTGACATTGCGTTGATGTTTGGCGTAAACAAGAGGCGCAACTCCGCCGAAAAAGCACGTGCACACTGCGCGACACTCTTACCTTATACACTCAGAAATAGGGGTGTAGCACTTACACCCCTCGTCCCATATATATATATATATAAAGCATAAAAAAGCTACACATTCGACGTTCAGTCCACTCACGTCGAACCGACGATACCAACTTTCACGAGCGGCTTGATAGTCGAGTGATACAACTTATTAAAATAGCGTATGTAAATATTAAAGACATACAAGAAAACACTCAAGGTTTTGTTGGCCCTGCTGCAAAACCTCAGTGTTCTTTTTTTTCTGTAGTATTTGATACGTGCATTAGCTATTTAGTAAGTTATATCAAAAGCTATCAAGCCGCTCGTAAAAGTTGGATCGTCCGTTCGACGTCAGTGGACTGAACGTCGAAATGTAGTTTTGGGGTGTTCATTATATATGGAACAAGGGGTGTAAGTACTACACCTCCTATTTCTGAGAATGTAAGACGGATCGGTCAGGTGCCCTCTCCCTCTTTTACACCACCGAATCCGCTGAAATGCCCGGTTGTAACAAAATAGCCCCGCCCTGAGACGAGAAAACGGTTTCTGGCCGGTACGCCTTCGTGCGTATGGCCGCGTGCTTTTCCCGCTTTCCGAAGCCACGAACTTGCGCGTGCTGGGTTGTGGATCTGTAAACATTGGAATGGTGCATCGTTGCTATTTATGTACCTTGTTTAGAGATGGCTAAAACGACCTTGTAAGGCTGCTCCTGGTTAAGTGTCAGGCGACGTACTAACGACACCAGCAGAACAGCTTTTACCCAGTTTTTGTTTCCTACACAAGCCTCGTACAAACGCGACCGGTACAAGCGCAAAACCTCATCCGTTCGCGAATTAAAAATGTAAATGGCGTTCGAATATCAGCCGCAATTTAGAGCGACGAGAACAATGTGTGAACTCCGTGAGGAGCAGATGAGCGTTCCAAGCACCCGTTCGGTGGGTTGCTCGGAAACAATGCACTATTGTGCTGACGAAAGTGACGCGTACTCAGAGGGACGACCGATCATAGATCTCTATACTCGTTGTAACACAAAAAAAAAATAAGAAAGTTTTGCGCATTAATCATGCGCTGGGCGAAGCAGTTCTTACGAGATTTGTTTGTCGTAAAAAAGAAAGGATGCTTTCGGCGTTTGAAACGTATGCGTCTTGATAAGACATGAAGCTAATCTATACGATGCACCAGCATATATCTCAATTAACATATGAAGAGGGAAAATTAGTGACGTATCCGCGAGGAGCCGGACTTGCTGTTACTACGGTAGACCTTTTTCACAAGGACGCCGCCGTCTTGACTGACGTCACTTCCAGACGAAAACGTTGTTTTGCCGTTACCACGCCAATAAAATTATTTTTCCGTCGCCTGTAAAGGAGATGCCTACAAGGTGGCGGCGCACGAGAGTAACGCCACCTTGTAGGCAAAACCAGACGCGCAACCTGCGAACTAATAGATACTTTTCAAAAACGTCCGTCAAGCAACATTGGCGACCGCCATTTCTTAGGTTTTGACCTGACTTACATGGAGGATGGACAAAGTAAATGAACTATTGCCAGGGTTAATGTATGCCGACGACATTGCAATCGTATCAGAAAGTCGTGAGGCAATGCAGGAACTACAATAATTAGGATTTGCAGCAGGGAATGGGGCAGTTTAGGCCTAAACTTCAGTAGGGGCAAGTCGGGTATAATAGTTTTCAACGACAAGGAGGGGGAACCCCTGGCGATGTAGGACACAGTGATAGAACACGTAGAAAAGTACAAATATCTGGGAGTATGGTTAAATGAGGGAAAGTATCTAAAAGAACATGAAGACATTGTAATAAAGAAGGGGAAACGAGATTCAGCTATTAGGAAACACAGCCTACATGGCACTCTGGAACTATAATAGATATGAAGTCATTAGGGGAGTATGGGAGGGAGTCATGGTGCCAGGAGTGTCATTTGGTATGAGGTCAGAAATCCAGGCATGTTTAGAGATACAGCAAAGGACTATGGGTAGGTTGGCATTGGGGGCACATGGGAAGGGTCCCTATCATTTCGTCGAAACTCGTTTCGTGGAATTACGTTTCGTGGACAACTTTTCGTGGACACACGTTTCATGGACACACGTTTCGTCGACACTGTGACGTTTCGTCGAAAATCGTTTCGTGGACAGCACCACCCTAAAACGTTTCGTCGACAAACTTTTTTTTCTTTCTTTTTTTTTCTCCGCGGCGCCGAAATAAATGCCGGAAACTCAAGGTACAAGCGGTTGTAACAGACGACAAAGACGACCTTAGAGAGCAACTGCTCTCCAGTCGCCTAGCGCAGTTGCTCTCCAAGGAGAGCAACTGCGCTACTCTCTCGCTTTCATCCATGCCACACGGAATAAGCAAGAGCGCATAGGGCTTTGCGCGCGGCCTATTGGGATATTTGCAAGTTCCGAAGCCCGTTCATATAACCGAAACTTACTGGAAGAAGAAAAGTGGTGGAGAAAAATAAGCGTAGGCGCAAAACAAAACTTCGATCCAATGATGGGTTGCGGGAAAGGGCGTAGACACTGATTTTTTTTGTCATATTGGTTATTTTTAAACAAAAATACAACTTGTAGCCTTTTATTGCTACATTACAACCCTAATATTTAAATTTAAATTAAACATATACATTAGCCTCAATTATTCAAAAGGAAAAGTGATGTAGTGTTTTACTGGCTACTGCGACCTATACGCGAAAAAACACTTTAGTCGCACTTGTTTCATCATCATTTATCCTTAAGGGCCGTTTAAAAAGGACATTACATAAGAAGGGGGCTGTAAACAATGTCAAATAAAAATAAACCACAAAAGCACGAAAAACAATGACTCTCGCACTCCCGCGAACACGGTGCCCGCGAGTAAACCTGAAAAACGCTGCATTGCAATGCAAAAAAAAAAAAAAAAACGAGATGGTAATAGATAAATAAAACATTACCCCAAGTTTAATCTTATTACACAAAGTAAACCATAGTTGATATCAAATGTGCAACTTAATGCATTATATAGCTTCTCTCGAGCAGCCGCCACATCCAAGGCCTTGGAGGCGGGAGTACCACTAGACGAGATCTGTCGGCAGCAGCCGACGGTTGCTCAGATGCGACATTCAATTGTTTTTTATTGATGCCAGCAGAGAAATACCTGCGGCAAGTTCGTGACCCAGCTCTTTGCATAAAAGAGCGGCTAAATCTAATGTTCTTTGGTAACGCATTGGTTTATGTGCATGCAAAATTTGAGTACAGACATAACATATGCAGAACTATTGTGTTATTTGATATCCAGAAACTAAATATGCTACAGTCTAAAAATTGTATGCGGGGGGAGGGGGGGGGGTAAGTACAGTACGTTGAATACCCGGTGTTTGGAAGAAAAAAAGAACCGTGTTTTATAACCGTAAAAGTAAACTACGTGTAACCGAATGCTCAGTCTCCTCCAAAGTTTAGTGCTAGCGGCTAAGACCAGGTGCCAATTAGCTTAAAAACCGATTTATGCCATTTTCAACAATAGAATGGCTGTGTGCACCGCAAAAAAAGCCTCGTTTTTCTTTCATTTTTTTTTAAAGAGCTTTAGTGTTTTGACGTGTGGACTATCTATGCTATGTTCAGATGGCTCTTGAGGATTCTACCAAAAGACGCGACGCGCGGAAAGATACACTTGCTCTGGAAACGGCCCTGCCACTTCGTCAAAACAGTCGGAGTGCCGGCGGCCAGCCCGCGAAGGGTTGCATTCGATGACGTACAGGCGCCTCGATCACGTATGCTGCCGAAAGCGTAGCCCTCAAGAGCAGCGCACATTGTTGAATGTTTTAAGAATCTAATTTGATAAAGGACAGTGGTCGAGAACAAAACTTTCCGGCTTTGACAACGCTTCCCCAAAGGTTCGGGCAAAGACACGAGCGAAACCATACAAATCGTAAGTTCCGACATCGGTGCAATCGGTAATCTGGAAAAAAAAGAAAAAGAAGAAAGCAGAAAATAAGATTGACTTTTTGGTCGATCTTATCTGAAATCACCCAGGAAAAAATGAAAGACGTTTACAACACCCTGTAACGCCGAATTAGAGCGCAGCTCTTGAGGAGGAGGAAGGAAGGGCACTGAGGGGAGGGTATACCCCTCCTCCTCCCTCACTCCTCCTCCTCCTCCTCCCTCCTCCTCCTCCCCTCATCCTTCAAGCTCCTCCCCCTCCTCCTCCTCCTCCTCCCCTCAGTCCTCCTCCATCACCCCTCGTCCTCGTCCTCCCCGCGCTTTGCATCATGGGAAATGTCCCATAATGCACCGCGCGGTTACGCCGCCGGCGACGGCGACGCCGCTCAAGCCGGAAACAAACGCCTAAAAACTGCGCTCTAAAAAAAAAAAAAAGAGATAGTTTAAGTCGGTGAGGCAAGATGGCTGCGCACTGGTTCGCCCTACTTGGCCCAGTCGTCCATCTTTCATCCATCCATCCATCCAGCACAAGGCCGCGCGCCGCGCAGGCGCAGAGGCCGCGAGGAGGTGCAGCTGACGGAGCTGGCAGAGCGAGCTGTCGACGAAACGTCGCAACGTCTGTCGATGAAACGAGCGGGCGCTCGTTTCCACGAAACGATCTGTCGATGAAACATCGCACTGTCGACGAAACGATTTGTCCATGAAACGTTGTTCGACGAACTGATTGCCACCGCATGGGAATACACCAAATGAGGGAGTACAGGGTGATATGGGTTGGGTATCTTTCGAGATTAGAAAAGCGATCAGTAAAGTAAACTTTGAATAAAGACTAGCTGAAAGTGAGCATACACGGTGGGCAGGGAAAATGTAGAAGTGTAGCGAGACTGATCCAGACTAAAGTGACTGGATCCTGCAGTGACTTTAATCCACACTAGAGCCACCAAATAAGCTACGCTTCGGAGTAAAGACACTTCAGCAATCTCGGTGCTTCAAATTTGCCAGTTACCTGAAACTTTATCTAAAACCCCAGTAAGCGGTTGTCTGTCCCTAGAAAAGTCCAGTCCGCTACAGACATAAATGTTATCGCCTGAGCTTCCTGGCGATAACATACACTCCATGCTGAAAAATTACATTGCGAATCGTAAAGATCCCCAACTGCGCCCGCTCTGCACCAAAGCACAAGAATGGCGGCGCTCACAAGGAAACGGAAATTACAGTGCCGATTTATTGACTCTCAGCCAGAGCGAAACGGGCAGGGGACTGAACCCAGCATCCTTGGGTTCTGCAGCTCCTTTCTGCGGGCTCCAAGTGTTTTTCTCGGCGAGGGAGCAATCTAGCGTCCACAAGACGCGACCGCAAAAGTGGTTGAATAACCGACTGAGGTTTCCTTCCCACTCTCATTTCGCAGGCTAACCCGCACCCTGTCAACCCCCAAGCGCTGCTCCACGTGCCGCAAGATGGTCTACTTTACGGGTATCCGGTGCAAGCAGTGCGGGTAAGTGTTTATAGCTACTGCAACGATCAGTCAGCCTCAGTAAAGTCCGCCCCGCTGAACGCCCGTCAGGATAGATCCGTGCCTGTTTTGACATGAGTGCTAGCGTCACGAATGCGCTGCAGTAAAAGCTAGGTACCGCCAGAGACATTGCAGAACCCCTGCCAACCAGATTGCCTGCTATTTTTACGCACGAGCGGTGGCGCCACGAGTACGTAGTAGCAGTAGAGAGCCTTGATTTAGGAGAGTGAGCAACTCAAACAAAGAGGAAGAATTAGCAATTTAATGGAGGATGCTTCCTGCGCAAATTCGTTGCTAGTGGCGCATGCGGTGCGTCGTCGCACGACGAGGAGGAAAGCGAGGTACGCCGGCGTCCGGAGTTTGGCCAAGTTTGGCTGTAGCATTCGAGCGCGTTTGATAAGTGCAATGGAGGCAAAGGCAGCTATCTTTAGTATCGGCGCCTGGACACGTCTCCGACTTGTGTGTTTAGCGTCCCATGCATGCCCATACATCAAAAGGGGCCCAAAGTGGCAACAAAATGACGTCAAAGAAGCCGGATTGTCATGCTGTCGGATGTCGCGATCCTGGCGGTGGGTCGCAGAACTGCTGACGAAAAGCACGAGCGAACGCGAGTGTCGCTGTCGTCACGGCGTCCCAACTTGCCTGCCGAAGCTTCCGTGGATTGTCGCACCGGAAAGCGACCTGCAGCAGAACAGGCGTTCAGCACATCCACCGCCGCTACTGGAACACCGCCAGGATCGCGACCGGCGACAGCATGACACTTTGATGACGTAACCAGGAGGAAATCGAGGGGCCACTTTTTTTGACGCAGTTAACACACCCTTCGGATACGCGTTCCAGGCACCAATCGCCTTCTGCGTGCTGCCATCTTTGTCTGCTGGACTGTGGAACACCTTCTGAGCATGCGCTGTTGCTCTGCTGTGCTGCGCATGCGTCCACAGCTCAGTGACTCAGCATTTTTTGCCCGGGTGATTAGCGATGCACTAGCTGCGTGCAGTAGTGGCGGTGCAAGCGAGGCAACGCCAGGCGAGGAGAAAGGGCAAGCGAAAGGCTGGAGAGAAGAAACCTCTTCTCCTTTCTCCCTCGCCCTCTAACGCCCGCCTCTCTCTTTCTCTCTTCTCCTTGCGTTGCCTTCGCCTGCACTGCCAAGCACTGCGGCACGCACTGATCAGTGAAACGGAGGCTTGTTTGGTGCAAAAAAAGTGTAGTGCGTTGTACTTCCGATATCTGGGAAATGCACTGCCCCACACTTTTCTGCGCTGGTGCAGGACGCGGAGCTACATCGAACGAGCAACACGAATGTTTCGGTGACGACGAGCTAGGACGGTGAGTTACCTTGGCAACTCAAGGGCACAAAAACTCGTCGTAACCTAACGTGAGGAGTTGAGCTCGGTTCAACTTTAAAGTGGCTCACACAGCACCTTTTTCTTACGTTACGTCTAAGTCACCGAAACATTCGTCTCTCGAATAATTCGAGGAGGTAAACCTGGCACACGACATTCGAGAGACGAATGTTTCGGTGGCTTAGACGTAACGTAAGAAAAAGGTGCTGTGTGAACCACTTTTAAAAGTTGAACCGAGCTCAACTTGCTCAACTCCTCACGTTAGGCAACGACGAGCCTTGTGTCCTTGGTTGCCACGGTAACTCACCGTCCTAGCTTGTCGTCACCGAAACATTCGTGCTTATACTCTCGTTCCAGCTTCGGTCCAGACGCAACCAAAGCTACAAGCGCGAGCTCCGGGCTTTCAGCATCCCTGCCAAGCACGCGCGCTTGTGCAATGCAAGCACTGTTCTGGGCCACATGCTCGCGCTTGTAGCATCGGCTGCGTCTGGACCCAAGCTGAAACGAAGTTTAGAATGTCGCATGCCAGGCTACCCGGTGACTTAACATAAGCTTTCGTAACGTAACGTAACGTAACGTAACGTAACGTAACGTAATGTAATGTAACGTAACGTAACGTAACGTAACGTAACGTAACGTAACGTAAGGTTGCGGGTCAGTGTGAACCAGGCGACGAGAGCTCGGCGTTCCGGCGTCCTCACGCGCTCTGCAATGCGTCTCGGCGCATTGCAAAGCAAAGAGTTCCATAAGCCACGTGACCACAATCGAGCAGTTGGAAACACTGTGTAATTTGGAAACACTGTGTAACTGGTGATGGGGCTGAGCAGACTACTTCAGTGAAAAAAGGGGTGAAAGAGGCAGAGAGGGAAAATGTGGGAGGGGAGAATGCAGGAGAAATCAGCTTTAACAGTGTACAGGTCACGAAAGCAGGACATAAGAAAGGAAAAACTGTTTGACAATTCACTGGGAAGTGCTTTGCTGTTCGAGGCAAGAACGGGAGTTTTGAGGACGAGGACGCATAGGGCTAAATTTCAGGAGATAGACACATTGTGTGCTGCATGCCATGATGAGAGTGAGACACTTGAGCACTTGGTTTTGAAGTGCACAGGGCTTCGCCCTGCTCTCCCTGATGGTGTGACTGATTTGGCCGGGGCTCTGGGTTTTACAGGCGACGATGGAAGGACGGAGGAGAAAAGGATTACAGTGACAAAGAGACGATTAGAAGATTGGTGGAAATTATCTAGGGAAAATTAAATGATGTACAACTAACTAGCACAGCTGGGGACAGGCGGGACAGAGGAAAATTGGGACTCCCTCCCGCGTGGCTCCGGCCCAAAGTCTCAACCCTGTCTCCCAGTGGGTCCGGTGCTGGGGTAACGCCGAAAAGGTTGACCAGAGGAAAATTGGCGACTCCCTCGCCCGGGGGAAGAGGCAGGGGGGTGATGTTTTTAGTTTTTTTTGCCCGATCCCCCGAAGGTCATCCTGGTGATACCCCACACTGCCTGGTGATAGTTAGGGGGAGAAAAATTGGTCTTAAAAAGGTGGGAGGAAACACGTTTTTGTCTTTTTAGACTTAGGCTAGGTGGCGCAAGCTACCGCCCGTTATAAAGGGTATAGCCATTAACATCCATCCATCCATCCATC